>JABAYD010012324.1:0-10776 GCA_014822095.1 Diplotaxis tenuifolia
GCCATCATCCTCTCTTCAGTCTCTTTCAAAACGTCCTCCAAGCTTGCATTAGAGGAGGATGCTTCTTCATTCTTTTTCCTTTTGTATTTCTTCTTAGAAAAATCCCTTGCAGCCACATCTAAATCATAGAAATCTTTCCACCAGATAGGTTTCTCCTTAACAGTAAGCCATGAGCTCCACAAATTACTTGGTCCGTCTTCATTTTCATAGTCTGGCTCATCCTCCATTATGCGCGCCATGAGGATTTCTTCATCAACAGTAGGAGTCAAAACACTTTGTATTTTCTGAAAATACAAACAAAAACGGTTAGTTATTGTATCCCAATCACTTAATAAAACCAAAACCCAAAACAATATCATACACTTACGTTTGTTTGTCCAAGTGCTTCGTACAAATCCTCAAGTGGATAACCCTTCATGCTGTTACTTACGAACTGCCACTTGCACATCCTCGGACAGGTACTTACACAGCCGGGCACACGTTCTCTAAATTGAGCGTTCAAAGTTGGAATACACTCAAAGCGAAAAGAAAATGATCATACAAACAAGATTTGTCAAAACAAAACTCATATAAAAAAGTAAAATTTACCACTAAAGGAATTATGAACCCGGGAAAGTTGATATTCTCCTTGGCTTTCCCTTTGAGACGCGTCATTAAGTGTTTAATGGACCGGATAGCATCATCAAACGTCAAGCGACCCCATGGAAAGGTTTTACAATCCTCCAACTTGTTGACGATTCTTAAAATGAAAGGATCAAATGGGGGGGGTTTATACCTTCCTTTCCCTCTAAACACAGTGCCCAGGAAGTAGAGCACTACCATTTTGAGTCAATCCCCACACTCGCTCATGCTCAACAAATTCTCTTCCACTGATCTCATGGTTATCTCTGCGTGTGACTTAAAATACATGTTTACAAAAGCATAGCTCCCCAACTTCTCCATCTCATCCGGATATTCATGGCCGTCCAAACCCGAGATGAGTGCATGCTCTCTCATGGAATACCGGATAGGCACGCCATTAACCGCAAACCAAGCTGTGCCTGCTCCCTCTTCTAAGGGAATGGTTCGCAACAGAAGCATCCACACACTAAGCAGCTTTAAGTATTGTTCGTCAGGCATGTGGAAAATATGGCAAAGCTGAGGGTGGTTCTCGAACCAAGCACTTGCTTTGTATCTTGGTTGTCTTAGTGAACTCGCTGTTCTTGAAGTATAGCTCATCAGGTGGCAGTGGTTGGCGTTCCGGAAAACCATATAAAATTATATTAGCATTTTATTTATTAATTTGGTCTACTGGAATAAGTATCATATTTGTTTTTTTCCTAGTAGTACTAGTCATACCAGTAATACACCGACAATACTAATTTTTTTAACTACAACCAATGAAATAATTTTGGGAATGAGTACCTCAGATGTCGCAGACAGATGTTCAGTCTCATTCTCTTGTCGAGACAGATGATGAGACTCATTTCTGTGTGCTAGATCGTCACTATCATTCTTGGTTGAACGCTCTTCTACACGATACTCTTCTCTTCTTGACTTCTTCCTGTTGTTCTTGTTCTGCTTCTTCTGTCCACGCGTCTTTCCTGTCATTACTTTGATTATCCAAAAACAACAAACATTCAATTAATGCTGAAATAAACCACCAAGCATTCAAACAAAATCGTCATAGTCCTATAACTAGAAACATTCGATTTGTCAGTATCATATAACAACAAATCTATATCCTCTCGATATCTTATAACAACAAACATTCAGTGAGAAATGAAACACTCAACATCCAATAATTGTATTAACCATTTTTACCACTAGGATTTCAATTCAGTTACTCAAAGATAAAACAAAAGGATACACGGAAGTCTTTGACCAGATTTCAATTCAATTCAATTCAGTTAACCATTCAACAGAAGAATAATCTTTAAAAAAAATTCAGATTCAAAATTTCAAAATTCCTTCATTTCTTTAAGCTAAACAAGCACACATCATATATCCCAAAGAAACACACATCAAAATGATTTGACATTGTAAAAAAAGGTATGAAAAAAGAGTTACCTTTTACACGCCGAGAATGGTGATGGAAGATGTTATAAGAGGATAAAAGGAAGCCTGGCGCCGGAAGAAGATGGTGATTCTGATGATGGACAAGAGAATACACAGTGATTTTTGGTGGATTACGTTGGTTTCGGTGGATTTTGGTCGATTTCGCCGAGTTCGTCGGGTACTAGGATTTCCAGGGATTGATTTTCTTTCGATTTGGGGGAAATGAGAAAGACTTAGGAAAGAAATAGAGGATTTGGTCTGTTTGGGAGAGAGACACAGGGTGAAAGAGAGAATTTGGGAGAGAGACACGCGGGTCACGCCCACGGATCCGGGTCGTGTCAGTCGCGTCAAATAGAAAGAGGTTGGATCTGTAAATATTAGATTTTGTTAAGGGCAGTTTCGTTTTTTACCACATTTTTGATTAAAATATGATTAAAATATAGTCTTTTTTGTGGGTTAATATAGAATACACATGGGAGTGAGTGGGGCAATGAAGAATACGATCCGAGGATAATGGACTCTTACCCCTGCAAATATCTAAACACAAAAGTACTCTTCTCTTATTCATTTTTTTGTCTCTTTCTCTCTTTTCTGAATCTTATTAGAACTCAATGCCAATGAACAGTAGCAGATACTAATGCATTCCATCTTTTCCATCTTATTGTTTTTTCTGGATATGTAACTTTGTTATTTTCTTTTGACAAAGAAGTAGGCGAATAATGGGGTCACATGAGACACTCATACCCTCGCTTCCAACTACGTGTGATCATTGTGGGAACTGACATTCACACTGTCGATATCTGTTTAAATTAGAAAACTAGGAAAACCCTTATTTCTTATAGATCCATATCTGCTAAACCACACACCAAACAATCAGAATACGAGAATAAAGACAAGAAAAGTAAAAGAAATCGAAAAGAGAGCAAAAGGTGTCTTATTCCGAATTTGCATAAAAGCGTTTACAACAAGGTAGAAGTCTTGGCTACGAGAACTGTCGGCGAGATCCCTAGTTCTAATAACCTAAGACTGCAGAACATAGTTGAGTCGCAGCTCGAATAACAAAAAACAAAAAGTTGCCTAAATTCTTTAAGTGCTAAGTTTTCTTTGAAAATTTTATCTCTTTGTGTCTCTCGCCTAGGACTCCTTATATACTTTCTCCAAGTTCGGTTTATGCTTTCCACTTCTGCCCTTAAGCCGTCATAGCTCAAAAATGGAGATCTTTTATTTTTTTCGAGCTTCATGATTATCTTCGCAAACTTGACATTTATCGTTGGAAATTTGACATTTATCTTTTTGTGGACTAAGTGTAAACCGCCATACTATCTATGGGCTCTTTCTTTAAATAATCGTAAGTCGTCTTCTAGTCGTGTTTTAGACCTTTTTGGGCTGTCTTTCGACTCGAAACGTTTATTATGGGTTTTTCAATAAAAACGCAGTTTTTTATCATAAAGTCTAAATGATAACTCCGAATGATAAGGAGTGGGAGGGGTTCAAATATGCTTGTTTTTGTTATAAAATTAGTTTTGCTTTTGTGTTCAACTTATAGAACAAGAGGCTCTGTGTTTTTTCATTGTACAACTTATTTCTGCGTTTGAGTTTGCGTATGCATATACTATGATATCAGAGAAAACACAAGAACCCATCAGAAAGGATAAATTGAACAGAAAATTGGCTAAAAAAATAAAAAGATAAACATAATATTTCTTTTGTGATTCAGCTGGAATTTAAGTTTCTGGTTGTATCTAGCTTTTAAAAAACTCTACACATAAATAGTACTAGATAAAAAGATAAACTACACTACAAGAAAACATATTTTTTATAATGGCTATATTCCTTGTTAAGTCATCGTAATAGGGGAGTTAAGACAAATTAACAAAAAAACGCGTTTTGTTGTAAAACGCCCGTCGTATGGAACGTTCTTCGTAAAGGAACATTCGTCGTGAATTCCACGTAACTTTACGAGGAAACAGTGTCATTGTAAACTAGAAGGAACAGGGTCATTGTAAAATACCCGTTAACATTCGTCGTAAAAGATTCGTTAACATTCATCCTAAAAGACTCGTTAACATTTTTTGCAAAATACTCGTAAATGTTTCTTGTTAAGTCGATGCAAAATTTACGAGGAACTTACTAGTCACTCCTTGTAAACTTGTTGTAAATTAACGACCGACTTTACTTGGTTGTTATATATTTTATATTTATATATATATATATATATATAATTAAAATTTTATATATTTAAATTATAAAACAAATATCAAAAATAAATAATTGTTTAAAAAAGCCATAATATAAATGAAATAAAATATAAAAAACTACGGAAGCTAGTAGTCAAAGCTAAGGTTGTTGGATCCACTCGGTTCTGGGGAGGTTCGACCCATTGATTCTGGAGGACGTTGCTGCATCCTGAGAGCCGCTTGTCTGTTATCCAACGCTCTCTGCATAGTCGGGATTCCCACCACCATAATGTCAAGCAGATCTTCAAGTGAGTCCAAACGCTCATGCTAGGAATCGATTTGAGCCCACATATGAGAAGTTTCCTCCTCTCGTCTCCAAGCGTATGATGAATTCGCCCTTGGAACTTCGTTGATGGAGCCTATTCCCACCGTACATCCCTTCTTCCTTGGAAACACCTTTTTAAAAATTAATATATAATGTATATTAATATTTAATTATATTATATAAAAATATACATAAATTAAAATCTATTTTTAAAATTTTACCTCTTCGAAGATCCGGTCGACCTTATATGTAGTCAATTTGATGGGTAATCCATCGAGAGCATGTTGGGTTAGTTGTGTCTCCGACCGTGGACAAAAACTCCAACTGATGTAACGTAATCATCTTGAATAGTTCAGACAGAGATGGTAAGTCTTCTCGGCCTACAAACAGAAAAAAAAAATTTTAAAAAGAAATTTAATTAATAAATAAAATTAAATCAGTAAAATTAAATATTAAAAATAAAACTTACAACATCTAGACGGATCCCGGTGTAAAGTTTTTGCCCGGTTCTATGAAGCATAGGGGAATGACTGTCTTTATCATTTGTTCTCCGTAAAATAGAGCACAAGTTGGACTTTTTGATCAAAGAGGGGTAGGCTTCAAAAGACGATGAAGAAATCCCATACATGCTTCGAGATCTCGGTGGGTTCCTCTCATAACTGTAGATTTCCCACTTATCCTTCCCATCTAAGAAGGTGTTGCAAAGGCGAGTCTTTCCGTTTGTGATAAATAACGCCTTCACCTTCTCGTTGATTGCTAAGGACCAGTGGTACTTTTGCTGAAAGAAAAAAAGTTATTAAGATTATTAAAATAAATAACTGAATATTAAATAAAAATATTTAACTCAGACATTTTAAACCATGTTTTAATGTGCTCTGGAGTCATAGTCCGGTTCGGATGGGCTTTGAGAAAATACTCATTTATCGTGTCTAAGACACTTCGGCTGACACCTGAAAATAATACCAACTTGTTAGAAAAAAACTAATATAATGTAAAATTTAAAAAAAAAAAACAAACTTACCAAAAAGTACCCCACAATCAATCGGGATCCAGGATATCTAAACCTCTGGCCCCAGTTGGATGAACGTGATCACCACCTTCTGAAGCGGGATCATGTTCAACAGGTGGAGCCGCTCGGGCGGGAGGTGGAGGAATCTAAGGGGGATATCTGAGGGGCAGGATAATACGTCTGAGAGTCAAGAACAACTTCGATAGATGACGCCCAGAAGAAGATGTCCCTACACCATCACCAAACATCTGATTATAAGTGGGCGCCGGCGCACGTGGTCTCGGTCTAGGAGCCATCTAAATTTAAGAAAATAACTATCATCAGTAAAAGTGTTCCACTTTAATTAGGCTAATCACTTAAATGAATCTTTTAAACTAATTACCTAAACTAACCACCTAAATTAAAAAATATATATCATCAGTAAAAGTAGTCTGGTTATCATAAACTAATCACCTAAACTAATCGCATAACTAACCACCTAAACTAACCACCTAATTAACTACCTAAACTAATTAAAAAAGAGAGAGAGAGAGAGGAGAGGAACAAAAACGAGAGAAAAAGGGTGTTGAGAGGAATGAAGAGACAAAACCTCGTCCAGGTCTGTATTTATATGGGGAAAACATATTTCTTGTAAATGCGTAGTAAATTTACGAAGAAGTTACTAGGCTCGCGTTTATGTTATGACAAAAATACAAGGTTTACTTGTCATTAGTTTTGGCAAACTTACGAGTCCCGCTTTTTTCTGCTTACGATGAAATTACTAGGTTTGTCTAATTTAGGACAAAGTTACCAGTCCCATGTTTTCATTCACGACAAAATTACTAAATTTTTCTAATTTACGACGAAGTTACTAGTACAGCTACCATGTTTTCATTTATGATAAAGTTACTAGAACGTATATGAACTCCCAAAAATCAAATCCCTAAACCCCAAAGTTACTTATCTTACAACACCATCTATTCTTCTTCTCTTCATCTCTTTTACACCTTCATCCTCCTGGATTCCTAAACCTTAAACTCTTAATACACTTTTAAAACCCAAATGAATAATTATTATATCAAACGATATTTCTTACACATCATTTAAGTCTTTTAATAAAAAATATAAAAGAACAACATTTGGTACATATATTACATCATTCGAATCATTAGAGTTCTCATCAATATCAGAACAATGACCATCATCGCTTCCATCAACTCGTCTTCACCTGCTTCATCCGCCTCACCGTTGCGAAGATCTTCATATTGATGGTTATTCGGGTTAATAAGAAGAATTTCATCCATCTGCTGATCAGGTACCTCAATTTCAGTGATACACGCTTCTTCTTGTAAAGGTGGTTCTTCTCCGGAACTATTCATCCACGAGGTGTAATCTTGACAACAACTAACCAAGGTATCCCTGAATTTCTAAGGCGAGGGTATGAAATGAAGCTAACTTGCTCGGCTTGGAGAGCTAAGATGAAAGGCTCGAATTTGTTGTATCTTCTTACAGAATTTACATCCACAAGACCAAATTTGGTAAACCGTACACCCTGTTCACAACAGGGTCAAACCAGTCACATTTGAAGAGGACACATTTTAGCTTCAATAACCCGCAAATACCACTTCAATAATCATCTACAAAATCCCATAAAAGTATGTTTCGCCTTTCACACATATTCCGTAGTTACTTGTTGCCCGATGGCTCCCATAATCGTAGGTATGAAAGGTAAAATCTCGTCTAAAATACATAGGTGATGTGTTAAATTTTACTACTAGACCTTAGACCAAATCGTGAAACCATGGGAGGTAATATGGATCATCATAATCAACCTACAAAAAGTTAGTACGTTAAAATTTCATATTATAGTATAGCGTTCACTACTTACTAAATATTTGAGTGAGCTATATTATCTGAGATTTAAACCACTTGAAATAGTGTTGATCTTTCCGTCGATCCACTTCAGTTGCGGATATTCAAGGTATTGCTTCTTCAACTTGCCTTACCAACAAGCTGCAAATTAAACGAATTTATCACTTCATATAATTAAAATTCACATCAATATATATATTTATCTTTCAAACAAACGCATCATTACATGGTCGTAGTTGAGCATAATATAAGTGTGGACACTATGCATATCCTCTTCACTAGACCACCATATTCCTCTCAATTTACCCTCACTCCGTCCAATTTGACAGAAAATGTTAGGAACATTGCTAATTGGATATGTTGGTCCGACTCCACCATCATCATATCTTCAAGGAACTCTTTTTTTTGGTATAAACTTACTGTTGATGCAAAGTAGTATGATGTGAAGTGAGATGTTTCTGCTGTCAAACTCCCAGCAACTATTGAACCTTCCACCTTTGCAAAATTTCTTCCTTTCCCCTTCAAAATATTTCAAGGAGCGCTCATACGGATACATACATCTACTGTGAACAGGTCCACAAAGCAATACCCCATATAGGAGGTGGACAACTAGATGTTCCATAACGTAAAAAATGTTGGAAGAAATATCTTCTTTAAGTTGAACAATATGATTGGATGTTCTTCTGAAGTTGTTCGATAACTTTTTCCTTGAATGTACGTGTGCTCAGGTATGTAAAGAATGCTTCAATGTCTGTATATTGCAAAAATAACCTAGTTAATCAACAATATTACATGTAAGCGCTTCATGTAGATTTGTTGGAAGTAGCTCAGCAAAAGCGAATGGAAGTAGTCGTGCATAAACACATGGCAACCATAACTCTTCATTCCTAAGAACTTTTGAACTTATTCAACACATCTTGAGAGATTTGAAACATAACCATCATGGAACTTAACTTCTGATGCAACCCAGTTAAACAAAGTCATCTTTGTTTTTAATGACAATTGGAAGATAGGAACTGAAATTTTTCCATTGCTTTTGATATGTAACTCACTTCTTGAGCAAATATCATGTGAATCCATCCTTGACTTTTTGCTATATTTTGTCCTTAATGGGATGTTTAGTATTGTATCCATGATGTTGTCAAATAAGTTCTTCTTTATATGCATAACATCAAGGTTGTGACGCAAAAGATGATCTTTCCAATAAGACAGCTCCCAAAATATAGTCTTTTATGCCAATTGTGGGTGACCCATACCCACCAGGCATATTTTCAGGAACATGTTAGTTTCCTCCATGATGAACAGTTTTCTTAGCTTCATAGTAATCAGTTTACGCTAAGATTTGTTCTCTGGCAATATTTTTGTACCTAGACAATGTCTTATTTCTTTGTTACAGATGGGAAAGGGGAAGAAATCAATGTTGACAATTAAACCAACAACTCTTCCTACCAATCTTCAATTGAAAGCATCTGTCGATCCAAGACAATGTGGACAAGATAACCTTTCATGTCTAATCCATCCAGAAAGCATCCCATAAGCAGGAAAGTCACTTATTGTCCACAGCAGAACTGCTCGCATCGTAAAATTGTTTCTCATGGAACAATCATACGTCCTCACTCCTTCTGGCCACAAGTCCTTCAGCTCTTGTATCAAGGGTTGAAGAAAAACATCTAACGACCGTTTTGGATACTATGGAAATTCTTGTTCCATGCACATCTCCGAAGGCAGGTTATATGACATAAGAATGACTGGCCACAAAGAATATTATTATCTCCCAAACATTCCAAAAGGACCAAATTTTTCTGTGCATAACCCAAAATAGACATTTCAAATATTTTTAGCGAAATATGGGTGTACCTTGTTGAAATGTTTCCACGATCTTGCATGAGCAATCCCGCCATCCCTCTGGAAATGTTCAGCATGCCACCCCATCGCTCTGGCCGTCCTCTCAGATTGATATAATATTTTCAACTTGTCTGTAATTGGTAACTACCACATCCTTTGGTACAGTATCTTATTCCTCCCAGGTCCTTGTGTTTGAATCGTGGCTTCTTGCTTCTCATCGTTTCTCCAATAGATCATTCAAATGTCGATGCAAACATCTATCATGTCCGAAGGCAACCCAAGACTATAAACCAATTTCTAAATCTTATAATAGGATTCAGTTGACACGTTGTCTTCTTGCAAATACTCTTTAAACAACTCGGCCGATGCATCAATGTAATTCTGAGGTAAATTATGATCCGTTTTAATATTCATCATCCTAGATGCTAGAGACAATTTATAGAGACTTTCTCTAGAACTAGTGTAGATTGGTTGATTAGCAGCATCTAGAATTTCATAAAAACTTTTTGTAGCCAAATTAGGTTATTCAACATTTCCAGTTTCATCAGTCATTGTTAGTAATTTCTTCAAATGCATCATTGAACATATCTTTAACACTATCATGATCTACCATGTGTTCCTCCTGATGGCAACTATATTCATTATACAGATGATTCGGTTCTTCATTATTACAAGCATTCTGAAAATTACTATTATTACTACTAACTTCAATTCCACCACAACCCTTTCCAGATTGAAGCCAAATATAGTATTGTGGTGTAAAACCTTTGTTTACTAAATGTTTCTATACATTTTCACTATGAGCGCATTTTAAATTCTTGCACTTCGGGCAAGGAGAAAACATCTTATTGTTTTCCTGAGCGAGTGGTGTGCAGCCTGTCTAGTGCATGAATTTCTCTAGCCCGCTAAGAAATGCATCTGTCACTCTACCGGCGGAATCTTTATGTGTATACATTCAACTCCGCAATTCGTAAATATTTTTACTAGACATATTTTTTAGTTTTTTTTTAGTTTTTTTTTTCTTCTTTTTCGTTTGTGTGTTGGTTTGGAATGAGAATGACCATATATATATAAAAGATTTTCGAGTTTGGTATGTGAAAGTTTAACTACGGATTTACAAGAAAAGATTTTACTAGGATTTTACAAGTGTTTAACATACTGCTTATAATGTATTAACAACAAAAGTTGTTAGGTGAACCACACTTTAAAAACATTTTCACATAAAATAACAGTAACATAATTCGTCGTAAGTCAGTTTTAAAAGTATAAGGTGTTTACCATGAATTTTCTCCTTCCTCGTATAAGCATTGTAAATTTACATATTCTTTACGACGAAAGCTTTTCATCGTAATTTTTTTTTTTTGACTTCAAATGGCTGATCTATTACTCAAACTTGAGGTAGTCTGGGAATCCAGACCGGAATAGAACAACCAACATAAACAAGATCAACGACCTAGCAGTCTTAGCTAAAGAATCCGAAATAGCGTTCTGTGTCATGGGAACATAGTGTATCTTGAATTCTGGAAAGCAGA
>JABAYD010012326.1:0-16695 GCA_014822095.1 Diplotaxis tenuifolia
TCTCAGTTTCAGAAACATAGATGATACAAGGTTGCAAACTCTTAAACTAGAATGAAGATTATTTTGCTAGAAAATCACAAAATTCTACAAGTAGATCATATAATATAACGCTGTAAACTAAACCAAAACAGGAACCTAAACACAATTCATAGGCTATGATTGTAAAGAGTCTGAATCGATCTAACGCAATTCATAGAATACCATTGTTGAGAGCTTTGCGGATGATCCGAAACCGGATCCCAATTTTCTTCAGATGCCTTGAGAGAACTTTAAGAATAGTGTTCGAGGTTTTCAAATCCTCTTAAAGCTTCTTCAACCGTCGAATAAGATTCGTCCCCTCGCCTTCTCTCGTTCCTCTGCAAATCATCATCCATTGCTGTCGTCTAAGCCACGAACCACCCACAACCGAACACAGCAATCCAACAAAACCTAAAGATAAAACCTTTCTCCCAGTTTCACCAACCACAACCGATTGATCGCCATCGTCGTCGAAGAACACGAAGAAGTCTCGAGAAAGAAAAAAAAAAGAGAGAGAAAACAAAAATTGAGGTTTGCTCACATGCTGACACGTGTGTTCTCTCTTAAACTTAGGATCGGTCACGAAAATTACCTTAAGGATCGGTAACAACAATTTCATTTAGTTTTGATTTAATTTAATGATGTAATTTCTTTAAAATCCCACTTTAGAAACCGCCATAATGATGGTCTTATACAAACAAAGAAGACAACTTAGTGGGCTTGCCCACATATTTGTTTAATTGAATTCTCTTTTCTTTGGTTTTAGTTATTTTGGTCCAATTAATTTTGTCATCTGTCATATTTGGTTTAATCTATCATAGCATTAGAATTAAATATATAACCACAAAATTATATAAGAATATATTTAATGTTCTATACAATATTAATTAGTAAATAACTTATAAATATCGACAATGATAACTTTTAGTGATTAATAGTATAATTATATACATATCTATATTTGTAGATATTTGGTTTCTTATAAAGCTTACAAATAAAGTTCAATAAAATCAGAGATGATACATTTAATTTATTATATTAAATTAGTTAATGAAAATTTAGGTTTTAAAAAACAAAAATTATGAATATCATTAATGGAGTTTGTGAATATAAGCATGAAAAAAAATATTTGATTTGAACATAATAAATTCAGATTTGTTTAAGTTATTCAATATATAATATTTTACAGGATTTCTTACATTATATATATATATATATATATATATGCTTCCAAAACGTATCAGCTTCCTAAATATTTTACAAAACTCGCTTCTACGTTTTCAAACACTTCCGCTTCCATTTCCATACAATATTCGCGCCTTGCGCAGGATGGACATTATATATAATTATTTTAATATTATATATTTTTATCTATTATAAAATAATAAATATATATATATATATATTACATAAATTAAAAAAATTATAATTATTACATTTATAATTAAATTAGTGCAAACTCATGAATAAATTTCATTAATCCAAACAGTTATTTTCCATTTTATATGGTATATAACTAAATTTAGATGATATTAATATATATATGGTATATAATTAAATTTAGATGATATTAATATATATATATTATATTTTTAATATCAATATCTATTAAATGATGTTTTATATTTATATTTTTTTATCATATGTATCATTTTTATTACAAAAAAATCTATGTAGGATTTAAAAATTCAATATTGAATTTTCAATAATTTTTAGCTTTTATCAAAAACAGTTGTTCAAAGAAAATATTTCTTTATTTATATGTATATAGTTTAATTTAAAATATGTATATATATATATATATATATGTTAATATTATTTTAATCTTAATATTTATTAATATTAAATGAGGTTTGGTACTTGTATGATTTTACAACTATTTGTTCTTGTCATTAGACACATTTTAGCAAAAACTTGATTGTGTAATTTTTAACAGTTTTAATAATTTTTAACCGTTTTTAAAAATAAAATTCTATTTTTTATTATATGGTTAATGTGATAATTTAATTTATTTTAATATTTTAAAATTAAACAAAAATGATAAGGGATATCATATTTTTTTGTCAAAACTTAATTATTTAAAATCATTAATTGTCATATATATTTTAGTCATATTAGGTAATTCCAGAATTTTATTTAAGGAAAGAAGAAAGAATGTTAATAACTAATTTATTATTAGCTTAATAAAAACTTATTATATAGTTAAAAGGACCAACTTAATTCTCTAAACATTCCAAAAATCATTGTGGTGATGACATATAGTTACCTCAAATGTTAGTAATGTTTCACAAATAATATATAGGAGATAAAACGATGGAAAATCGTCTTGACTAGCATTTTCGTAGTACACTATTTCATCTTTACCTTAACCACTAAATATACATTTACAACCTTAGAGTTAACTAATTCTAGATTTTTTTTTTAGATTTTTTTTTTAGATTTTAGGGAGAAGGGGTAAGAGTATAAATTTTAGAATTTTTTAAAAAATATAAATAAATAATTAAAATTAAAATTAAAAAGTTTAAATATAGTTTCAAAAAGCAATTTCTAATTTGAAAAAGAATATCTAAATTTTTTTTTTAAATCAAAAAGAAAATTTGAAAAAAAAATTCAAATTTGAAAAGTTATAATCCGAAAATTTGAAATTTATTATTATTATTTTTATTTTATCTTTTATTTTTTATTTATTTAAATAATTATTTATATTTATTTAAATAATTATTTATATTTATTAATTAAGAGTATAAATGTCTTTTGCATTTTTAATGGAGTCTCATAGTTATATATTTTTAAAAATGACTATTTAAAAATGAAGGCTCAGCGGTAAGGGAATTTGGTAAGATCGTTTCTTTTTTTGTTTGGTGTCTAATGACATTTCATCTTATCTCATGTATTTTTTTTTGTATCTCTCTTTTGTATCACCTTGAACGTTTACCCCACAAGTGTTATAAAAAAAAAGTAAACATGAATAATAATACCAAACAAAAAGTAAATAATTATTTTTATTATATCTTTTATTTTTTGTTTATTTAAATAATTATTTATATTTATTAATTAAGGGTATAAATGTCTTTATTTTTGAAAATGACCTTTTAAAAATGGAGGCTCAACAGTAAAGATATTTGGTGAGATTCTTTCTTTTTTTGTTTGGTGTCTAATGACATATTATCTTATTTCAGGTATCTCTTTTGTATTTTCTTTTTGTATTACCTTGTACATTTATCCCACAAATATTATAAAAAAAAAAAGGTAAACATGAATAATAATACCAACAAAATGTAAAAGTGAAATCCATAAAGCGATGGTGTTATGTATCTAATGAAACTTGATCGAATACTAGTACTGAAAACGATAGGATTACTTATAGCTAACTTAACATTTCAGTGGTCGTTGCAAGTTGCAACAAAACTATGGTGTGATCGTTCCAAGTTATTTTCTATAATCTCTCGAGGAGACTACAACGCTACAACATTTCAATATACAATCCTTTTCTATTTAAGTATTTGTAGAGATACTTTAACATAAAGCTATACATTTCACGAATTCTACACCTACAAAAGTATTCTATTTTCACTTGCATGGCATAGTTGCTGCTTTATATATTTTCGATTTTTCTTAATTTCTTATCTTTTGAGATTTTTCTTAAAAATAGGATCTTCTGATTTTTTCTGCGAAATTATAAGAATATTGTATTGATCATTGATTCTCCACGCATATTGATCATTGAGATATTTATTATCAAGAATAAATTTTCTCTGCCAGCAAAGGCTTTCTATGACTGAAAACCTACATTATGCTACGTTCCTAGAAGATAATGAACTCATTATATTTATTGTAGCCCAAATTTCAGCATTTTAAAGACAAATGTGGCATGTTTCATGTTGGAAATATGGCATAAAAACTTGTGAGGATTTATTTTGGATTCATCAATTACTGACAAAATAATGTTTCATGTTGGTTGTCAGCCGGATTATTAACTCGCTCTTACGCCTTTCATCGTCAGTGCGACATCTGAATGTTTTTAAGTGCTCTTTCACTGCTAGATTAATTGAAGCAAGTTTACTTTGTTTATATAATATTCTCAAAATTAGTTATCTATAAAACTCAATTATAGAAGTTCTGCTCCGTCACATAAAATTGAATACTGTTCTCTCAGTTTTTAGTTACTTGACGCTTTGAATTTGCATACTTTGTCTAAACAAAATATAATTAATCATCTAACTAACCACAGTTTACCTAGCAAAAATAAATAAATGGTAGAATAAAAAGAGTTATATAATACAAAAATTAATAAAATTTCATGGAATTTAAAACATTATACAACTTGAAACCAAACATTCTTTAAAAAACATCTATTAAAAACCCTGATGGAGTATTACTATATACTAGTATTATGGTCTCTGCTATTATGCATAAGCACGTCATATTTTACAATATAAATGTTAAAACAAAAATAAATAATAATTATTCTTTTAACCATATGAATGGTTAAAAATGTATATAATATAAGTGTTACTTATTATGATTGAGTAAGAGCAAAAAAAAATATAAAGTATAAAATATTTTTCTAAGTTGATTGAATAGTTAAAACTATTCTGCAAAATAATAGCATACACATTTTAGGAAAACATATGTTAAATTATTTTTTATTTTTTGACAAAATCAACAAAGAGTGCAAAAGAAAACAACATGCAAGGTTAAGAAAAAAAGAAATACCCATATGAAACCTGACTTTTTTTTTTATTTTTTGTAAGATATGGAACTTGCTTCGATAACAATGTGTAGATTCACCAAGGTATGTGATTCTGATAATCTTATGTTTTGTCTGCAAAATTTGGGAAGAAAGTCAATGAATATTTTAAATAAAAAAAATCAATTAAACAAAGTATACAACAATACTTACCTAAAAGCATAACTTTATTTTTTCAACTGATCTGGATATCTTTATGAAATTAGCACTATGATCTGTTAAAACAATCCAGAAGTTTGTTTGCACAAAACAAAAGAGCAATTCGTTGACGGTGGTTTTCATGAAAAAATGTTTTCATTTATATAATTTTACAGATCGAGAAAGTGACATAAAAATAGATATGGAGATAATGGATAGTATTAGTTTTTTTTTGTTTTTTTTTGATAGTAGTAGTTGTGAAACTGATTTTTTTAATAGCTTCCTCTATTGTTTTAAAAACAAAAAAAAAACATATTTTATTTTAAATTGAATGATACATATCACTCACAGAATTAGTAAATGACTTCTGTTTTATATAATAAACAATAGGAAAACGTTTGTATTTGAGAGCTGGAATGTAAACTGCAGTATGGATGTAAGCTTGGAAGAAAATACTATACAGTTATATAGACTGAGACTTTCACATCTAGCACAAAATACAAACAAAAACTTAGGGTTATAACATGAATTGGTGAGTAGTGACCAGGTATCATAATCATTTATATGAGTATCATCTTTATGTCAGTCTGTTTTTTCATAATTAAATTTAAATTATGTTCAAAATAATTTTTTTAATTTTGTTTTACAAATTTTAAAATTTTATTTTTGTATCAGTATTTTAATATAAAAATTGATTTAGTTAAACATAAAATTAAATTAAATAAATAATAATTTATTTAAACATAGAAGAATAAATATGTATATTTAAAATTATAGTTTTAGATATAATTTTTGGTTAAGATATTAAATTAAATTGTATAATTTTTTTTAAAAATTATATAATTTTTTTATAATTCTAAGAAAATAGAATTTCTAAATTTGGAGATATTAAAAACAAATTTTATTACAGTTAATTTTTAATTGTTTTCGAAAAACTGTATTAATTAAATTTTAAAAAATTTGTTTAGTATTAAGTAGGTGATTTTATACTTTTTTTTCAACAAATATATTATATTTTTATTTTTATATTATTTAATATTTATTTGAATATAATAATTTAATGACGATGATAATTTATTTGAATATAATAATTTAATGCTGATGTGTCAAAATGGTAGTTGGACTTGGAACTGAGTAACTTATTAAAGAGCTGCTAACGTGAGCGCCTTGATGAGGGGTATTATCGTCAGTCTAAATGCAAAGCCTTAACAACCTTTAGTCTTTCCTCCAACGTGTCACGCTCTATAACAAACACTTTTGACTTTTGTCATTTGTGGATCGATTGCAAATATTAACTCGCTGTGTCAACGTCTTTTCATGTTCACGAAATTAGTACATTTGTATTCCCATTTCTAGATAATCTTGGACCATTACTTTTGGTTTTAACGTCCAGTGTGTAAACGTATATAGTCTGGACTTGAGCTTTTGAATACAAAAATCAAACTAAATAATTAACTACCTTTTGAAAAACAAGACAAAT
This sequence comes from Diplotaxis tenuifolia, assembly GCA_014822095.1. NCBI lineage: Eukaryota > Viridiplantae > Streptophyta > Magnoliopsida > Brassicales > Brassicaceae > Diplotaxis > Diplotaxis tenuifolia. The sequence goes on from JABAYD010012326.1 coordinate 6,387, forward strand.
TAAGTGGACACACATATTAAACATAAAGCTTAAGATTTGTTTGAGCAAAACCAGGATATAGTGTTAGAAAACTTAGAAGATTAAGCAGATAAAAATCCACTATGAAGCTTTTCTATGGTCACTAAATAATTATAGAATCAGTGTTTTTAAATAAGTATGTGACTAGAATAACAGTAAAAAATTTTTTGTCACAAATATAGCACATACGAATAAAAATGACCAAAATAACAGTTAAATATTTTATAAATTTTTCATTTTTATCTCTTGAATTAACTAATCTCAGACCTTTTGTTTAGAGTTGAAGAATTGAATTTTGAGGCAAAGATTTCCAATTTAAAAAGAAATTAAAAATTTAAAGTTTCAAAATAAAAAATGCTATTTTGATCATTTTAGTTTTTAAGGTTATATTTTAAATAAACTTACAAATGTGCTATTTCGGAGATTTGCCATTTTCTTTTTAACAAGCCACCTATTTAATTATTAGGTGATTTTGCGGCTAATAATTAGATGAGCAAAGCATAGAAGAACAGTTAAAAAGTAAGAGATATGGCTGAAATTTTAATAATTTAAAGAAAATTTTAATACCAATTTAAAGAACTAATGATATAAAAAAATTTATCAGATTTTGGTTAACTTATACCTAAATTTGATCAGTGATCTATCGAACTTCCAAGTAATCAGTTGGATGGTTTGATCACCTACATATAAAATTTACAGTGAGTATTTAGTTTAATTAATGGTTTAATATACCTAACTAATTACCAGAAATAATTGATTTGTAAAAGATCAGTAATTCAATGGTAACTTTATAGAAAAGAAACACATGGGTACATTTTCAAGAGCGCTCTGTGCCTCTGTGTGATGCAGATGACAGTAACGTTATTTGCGCGACCAACGTGCTTACTAATATAATTATTTAATCAATACATTAATATTATTCAATTTGGACCATTTTTGTCTGAATAACAAAAAAAACGGAAAAATTTGAATTTTGTTGGTTGGTCGAAGAAGAACAGAGGATTTATTCATTGCTCTTTCCAATAAGAAAAAAGAAAAGCAAAAAAGTTGCATCCTTTGCAGAGAAATAATCATCATTTCCTCAGAAGAAGAAGAAGGAGAGAATCTTAGGGTTTACAATTTTCTCAGGAAACGATTCGTTTCAAACTATTTTCTCTTCTTCGTTTCTGAAAAGATCAGGTTTTGTTGATTTCCCGTTTAGGCAAAATCGAGTTTTTTTCTTTCTCTTCTTTCGAATCCCATACCAGAAATGGAGGAGCCTCGAGATTTTGAATTTCTTGCGATTTAAAAATAATGTTGAGAGATTCTTCTTCTCTGAATTTCTGAAATTTTGTCTTTTTAATAGGTTTTAGATTCCCAAGAAGGTCTCTGCGGTTTCGAGGAGGGAGTATGAATGGTTAACGACGGTTCCTCGTTCACTGCACCAATTTAGGGTTTATGAAGCTCTGATTTGCAAGAGAGAGAGAGAGAGAGAGAGAGAGGCTTGTCGATTAAAAAAGACTCAAACTTTTTTATTTGTCTTTTTTTGGGAGTTGGGTTTTGTCTTTTGGTGGGTGGCAAGGCAAAGATGTTATCGGCGTCGCCGAACACACTAGCGAAAAGCTCTCTCGAGGAGATGCTTGAGTCTCTCCGGCAGAAAGATGAGTGCCAGCATCAGCCTAGAGATATCCCTCCGGCGCTGCCTTCTCGCCCTAATTCAAGGGCTCGTCTTCCCTCTGCTCGCAGGTCGCTTCCGGCCAACTTTAGTGTATCTAGTGTCGTGGATGATCAGAATCAGAATGGGAGTGTTGCTTCTAAGCAGCCTGAAACGGAGAAGAAAGAGGACGGGAAGAGGAAAGAGAAGGATTTGAGAGTTAAGAGGAAGAGTTTCGGAAGCAAGAAGATGAGGACTGGTCAGAGCTCTGAGTCTCCGTACGTTTCAGAGAAGGAGGAGGAGGAGGAGGTTGTGAAGGTGGCTGCTGCTAAGGTTATTGCCGTGGAGGAGCAGAAACCTGAGTGGAACGATAATGTTGAATATTTCATTAAGAAGGTAATAAATGGATGATTCTGTCTCTTGGTAACTCTTTTTTTCCTTTGTTTTTTTCTAGTGAAATTGAATTATCGCCAAGAGAGATCATATCAGAGGATGTTGCTGAGAGATTGTTGTAAGAAAAGTCTGACCATGGAGTGTTTTTGTGAAAGCATATAGAGATCAAAAGGCCTAATAGATTGAATATGCTTGTGCTTGTTAGTTAGCTTGCTTAGAGGTGTCGTAGCTTAGCTGTGTTTATTTTGAGATCTACAACTTTGGTTTTTGGAATTTGTGGTTACTGTGTTTGTATATTATTTCAGAAACTACGAGTTTGGTGCCGGGTTGCAAATGGGCAGTGGCAGCTGGGGAAGATACAGTCTACTGCTGCTGATACGTCGCTTGTTATGCTGTCCAATGCAAATGTATGTTTACTTGTAATGTTGTTGCACTTTCCTTATGATATTGAGAGGTTTCTGCGCTCTGAGTATCCATCTCTTGTGATTTTTTTTTGTTGCTATCGAAGGTTGTGGAAGTGTCTACTGAAGAGCTCTTTCCTGCAAACCCAGATATTTTGGAAGGTGTTGAAGACCTTATACAGCTTAGCTATTTAAATGAACCGTCTGTTCTTTATAATCTCCGTGTCAGATACTCTCAAGACGTGATTTATGTGAGTTTACTGCAAATTCTTTGACTCTTTCGATTTGTTTCTCACTTTTCTTTGCCTAGATCTTAGCTAACTTTAACGTTTCTCTCTTGATAGAGCAAAGCAGGGCCAGTATTGATTGCGGTCAATCCGTTCAAGAATGTTGACATTTACGGAGATGATATCCTCTCAGCTTACCAGATGAAGGCTGTGGATGCGCCTCATGTATATTCTGTGGCAGATGCAGCTTATGATGAGATGATGAGAGGTGATGAGGGGACACATTTATAATACACTTAATATTTACATGATTTGAGAAATCCTAATCAGTCTTCCAGTGAGTATCTTGCACTTACATTTTTAACCTTTCTACATGCAGAAGAGAAGAACCAGTCTATAATTATAAGGTACGATTCGTTGCTTCTGAATGTTTTGGTATTGATAATGTGAATTTCTGATACTACATCAACGGAAAATTGATTATTGTTGTTATGCAGTGGAGAAAGTGGAGCTGGGAAAACCGAAACTGCGAAATTTGCGATGCAGTATTTGGCAGCTCTTGGTGGAGGCAGCTGTGGAGTAGAGTATGAAATCCTAAAGACAACTTGCATACTCGAAGCTTTTGGAAATGCTAAAACATCACGAAATGCTAACTCTAGCAGATTTGTGAGTTGTTATTATTATTTTTTTTTCAATCCAGTTATTTCCATTTCTTATGCTGTTGAGTTATTAATAAGGTCATTTTGTAAACTGAGAAGTTAAACAGTATATCTTAACTGGCGCAGGGTAAACTCATAGAAATTCATTTCAGTGCAATGGGAAAGATATGTGGAGCCAAACTTGAAACTTGTTAGTATAATCAGAGCAATATATAGATTGTTTATCATATTGTCTTTGTATTTGAGCTAACTTGTTTCTTTTGTCCATGTTTTGCATAACTACTCTTTGGTGAATGCGCGCAGTTCTGCTAGAGAAGGTAACTTTGTTTCCATTGAGAATCTTTTTTTCATCTGACTTTCACTACTTAGCCATCGGTACTAACTGGTAGTAGTATCCTTTGACCAGTCAAGAGTGGTTCAGCTGTGCAATGGCGAAAGATCCTACCACATATTTTATGAGTTTTGTGCAGGAGCTTCGCCGGCTCTCAAAGGTAACATTACAAACTGCAATCTCAAAAAATTAACACTGTTATCTTAATTAAGTGGAAATGCCTTGCTGAAGTAGAAATACATTGAGACATAAAGTATTTTTGCTTACTTTGTTTGACTTAAGTATTGTTACAATGGTTTTATTTGTAGAGAGGTTGAAGCTTAAAGCAGCTAGTGAGTATACCTACCTAAACCAGAGTGATTGCTTGACCATCGACCGTGTAGATGATGCTCAGAAATTTCGTAAACTATTGGTAATCTTTCTGCTTTCTTCCCCTTGATTGATTCTGTTTCTATGGTTAAGATGCCAGTTTTATATGAGTTTTCTCTCTGTCATTTCTCCTGCAGGAAGCTTTTGACATTGTTCAAATCCCTAAAGAGCATCAAGAGCGTGTATTTTCACTGCTTGCAGCTGTGTTGTGGCTAGGGAACGTATCTTTCCGAGTTACTGACAACGAAAATCATGTGGAGGTGATTGCAGATGAAGGTAGAATATACTGTTTTAATTCACAAAAAAAACTGCATTGGTGATGCTCACTTAACATCTGGCTGCTATTTCTTACAGCTGTCACCAATGCCGCTATGTTAATGGGATGCAACTCAGAAGAGCTTATGGTGGTTTTGTCTACCCGTAAACTTCAAGCTGGTACTGATTGTATTTCAAAGAAACTGACATTGCGGCAGGTAACATCTAATAATCATAAGTCTTGATATTCATGTGCATTAATCAAAAGCTGATGTATGAGTTTCTGCAGGCAACCAACATGAGGGATGGAATAGCAAAATTTATTTATGCAAGCCTTTTCGACTGGCTTGTTGAGCAAATAAACATTGCTTTGGAAGTCGGGAAATCACTTACAGGGAGATCTATAAGCATCCTTGATATATATGGGTTTGAATCATTTAAGGTTAGTAATACCTAGATATGTTCTAGCTATTTTATTACTATCGTTCTTGCTGAAATCCTGAGATGATGAACTGTTTCTCCTTGGTTTCAGAATAATAGCTTCGAACAATTTTGTATAAACTATGCAAATGAAAGATTGCAGCAACACTTCAACAGGCATTTATTTAAGCTTGAACAAGAGGTGATTTGTTTTGGTCTAAATGATATGATAGTGTGTGGTTTCTTCGATACTGTTCCATTCAGTATTGTCTTCTCTTTTCAGGAATATGAAGAGGATGGAATTGATTGGACGAAGGTCGAGTTTGTGGACAATCAAGAGTGCTTAGATCTAATTGAAAAGGTGGAAAGAGATATATACTAGTTTGGTTATGCTATAAGGACATTTGTGCGTGTTCTAAAAAATAATCTCTTGCATGCGTCTTGCTTGTGTAGAAACCCATTGGTTTATTGACCCTACTAGACGAGGAATCAAATTTTCCGAAGGCAACTGATTTGACTTTTGCCAACAAGCTCAAGCAACATTTGAAGACCAACTCTTGCTTCAAAGGAGAGAGAGGTCGAGCCTTCAGAGTTAATCATTATGCTGGAGAGGTCAGTTGATGCCCCCTTAGTTCAAAAAAAACAATCTCTGAATACTGAATATGTTTTATATGGATCTGAAGATGTACAGCTTTTCTTGTACTTATGGGGTTTTCATTTTCAGGTTCTCTATGATACAAATGGATTTTTGGAAAAGAACAGGGATCCGCTACCTGCTGATCTTATCAATCTTTTATCATCATGTGATTGCCAGTTGCTGAAATTGTTTTCTACTAAAATGCGTGGCAAATCTCAGAAGCCGCTTATGTCATCAGACTCGACAAATCAAACTGTTGGGACAAAGTTCAAGGTAAAAAGTCTTAAATGATGCAGTTTTGTCTTTCCTCAGTTTCATCCCTCATGGTATTTATCTCTTTACAGGGCCAACTTTTCAAGTTGATGAACAAGTTAGAGAACACAAGCCCTCATTTCATCAGATGCATAAAGCCAAATCCGAAGCAGCTTCCCAGAGTATATGAAGAGGATCTTGTCCTCCAACAGCTTAGATGCTGTGGCGTGTTGGAGGTTGTTAGAATATCAAGATCTGGATATCCCACTCGTTTGACGCATCAAGAGTTTGCAGGAAGATATGGTTTCCTGTTGTCAGACAAAAATGTCTCTCAAGATCCTTTGAGCGTATCAATAGCTGTTCTGAAACAGTACCTAGTTCATCCTGAAATGTATCAAGTTGGCTATACAAAATTGTACCTAAGAACTGGTCAAGTAAGTAACTCTTTACGCAGAGAATTAGGGACTGTTCCCTGATCTTATACAGTTCTTATGCGCCTTAACTTCAATTTTACAGATTGGGGTCTTTGAAGATAGGAGAAAGAAGGTTCTTCAAGGCATAGTTGGCTTACAAAAGCATCTCCGTGGTCGCTTGTCTCGTGAATACTTCCAGAATATTAGAAACGGAGCACTAGTGCTTCAGTCATATCTACGAGGTGAAAATGCTCGAAGAATGTTTAACATTAAAGCAGAGATCCATGCGGAGTCTGTTTCTGAAGCAAGGATAGGAGAGTTGACTGCAGTCATAAACTTGCAATCTGGTAAATCATTGCTATCTTATTTGCTTAACTAAAAGCTGAGGTTATCAAATTTTGAATATGGATCTTGATGTCTCTTTTGCAGTTGTTCGTGGATGGTTGGCTCGAAAACGATTCAACAGTATGCAAAGACAGAAAGAACTTCTTGATGTGACGACTAAATCAAAGAGGAAAGCGGGCAGGAGGATTTCAGAAGACAAGGTACTTACTATTAAAAGAAAGATTGTCCACTTCTGACTCAAAACATTATTACATTATAACACTCTCTCGTTTGTGATGTAGGATTTGCCGCTGGAGCAGTTTAAAGTTCAACTATCAGCTATGTCTGATCTCCAGAAGCGGGTTCTGAAATCTGAAGAAGCTTTAGCGCAGAAGGAAGTAGAAAACAAAGCATTGAGAGAGCAGTTGAGACAATTTGAGGAGAGGTGGTCAGAGTATGAAGTGAAGATGAAGTCAATGGAAGATACTTGGCAAAAACAAATGTCATCTTTGCAGGTTAGTTCCTCATACTTAAGACTGATTCTCGACACAAACAGAAAATCAAGCTTAATATAAGTGTCTCCTTTTTGTCAGATGAGTCTTGCAGCTGCTCGAAAGAGTCTAGCTACAGAGAACAATCCAAGTCAAGCAGGAGGAAGACAAGACGCATCGATGTCACCTTTCGGCTATGACTCGGAGGACACAATGTCTAATGGAACTACTCCAGGAGTGAGGACTCCCACAACTAAGTTCAGCAACGGAAACACTCCAGAACTCAGAATCAGAGAGCTCAACGGAAGTTTAAACGCTGTTAATCATCTAGCAAGAGAGTTTGATCAAAGGAGACTTAATTTTGACGAAGATGCGAAAGCTATTGTTGAAGTGAGAGGTGGACCGCAGGCAACTCCAAATGGGCAACAACAACAACAGCCAGAAGATGAGTTCAGGAGACTGAAGCTAAGATTTGAGACATGGAAGAAAGATTACAAAGCTAGATTAAGAGAGACTAAACAAAGACTCCATAGTGATAAAGGCCGTCACAGGAAATGGTGGGGCAAAAGAGGCTAAGCAACCCTCTCGCTTAGGTTTGTTTGTTGTATTAGATTATTAAAAGATCATTGTAGAGTCAGCTGAGAGACATTGTATTTGAGAGGAACAAGAAAAGGGTTTATGTTCATATCATTCAAAGGGATTATTATTACATCAAGCACCAGGTACAAACTTAGTTGCAAAAGCCCAAGCATTGTTAGCAACAGGGTTATCAAGATGGTCAAGGAGATTCTCCAAGGGTCCCTTTCCGGTAACAATGGCTTGGACAAAGAAGCCAAACATTGAGAACATAGCCAACCTTCCATTCTTGATCTCCTTCACCTTGAGCTCAGCAAAGGTAACTGGATCATCTGCAAGACCCAGCGGGTCAAAGTATTGCCCGCCCGGGTACAAGTCATTGCCTTCACCAACACCGTCAAGACCGTTGATGCGGAAACCTTCTACTAAGCCCATGAGGATAACTTGGAAGCCAAGGACGGCTAATATGCTTTGGGCGTGGACTAGGTTTGGGTTGCCTAAGTAGTCCAAACCGCCTTCGGAGAAGATTTGTGAACCGGCTTTGAACCAGACCGGTTCTTTGAAGACTACACGGACCCATTTCTGAAGAACTTCAGGAGTTATGCAACCTAGTGCTCCCAACATTGCCCATCTCCCATGGATCACCTATTAAATGATGATTAGTGATTAGTGTTTACATAATTGATGATTGGTTTCTTGTTTTGAGTGAGAGTTGGAGACTAACCTCAAGAGCTCTGTTCTTGGCAAAGGCTTCAGGGTCTGCGGATAAACCAGCAGTGTCCCAACCATAGTCGCCTGGAAACTCTCCGTTGAGGTAAGACGGGGTCTGGACAGAGAATGGTCCTAAGTACTTAACTCTGTCTGGTCCGTACCAAAGATCGTTCCCCTTGACATGTCAAATTTAAAAAGAAAAAGGAAAATCAGACACAAACTCAAAAGCAAAGATGAAACATAACTTAAACAAGAGTTAGGACAAAGAGAAACAGACCATGGTGTACTTGGGAGTTCCGAGAGAGACAGCATCACGAAGAGGGTTGAAAGTGGAGCCTTTGGTCTGGCCAAGAAATGGTGTTGGGGTCAGAACACTGCTCGAGCTTGTGAACGTTGAAGCCATTGCGTTTTGTTTGCTCTATGTGGTGTGGTTCTTCTTCTTTGCTGTTTGGTGGAGAATTGATGTCAGGGGGAGTTTGAGTTTTAAAGAGAGTGTTTCGTGGATGAGAAGAGACGGGAGAATCAGAGATGGGATATTGATAGAGAGTTAGATGTTGTGATTGGCCAATCAGGAAACAGTTTTGGATTTGAAGAATCTCTAACTCAATCTCCTTTTTTATCCATTTTTTTTTGTCTTTTCCCCTCTAAATTTTAACCTTTTTACGAAGAAAGTAACTTCGTTTTCCCCTTGTATTTGTATTTCTGTCTCTTTTTTGTCAACGTGTTGAACAATAAAATTAGTTTGACAAGCATATTATTCAACGTATTAAATTATACTCAGCTCAAATGTCTGTTAGTTCGTGAGACGTGTATGAAACAAAATAAATCATGTCTTTGTTAGCTCCAAATTAAAGCTTGGCATTTTTTATTTTATTTTTTAACTAAAAAGCTTGGCAATTTATAATGCAATGATAGACTATAGAGTGATTGTATATAAATTCATAGTAATATACCTGAAAGATTGAACCACTGAACCACATATTAGTCTTTCTTTGGCCATTGGAATATTCAAACAAGTGTATTACAAGTGTATCAGTATCACTCATTACTATCAACAGAGCCATGAGAAGGGTTTTTATGCCTTAAGCCAAATATAGTTATGGTTCTCTTACCTAACTTTTTTTTATAGTTAAATAACCAGATAAGTATTTCTTTTTGTGAAAAAAAAATATTAATACCCAAGTTTTGATATATTATTTTTAAAATATATCTAAACTTTAAAATGAAATTGGAACATTCATATATAATCTTTAATATAAATTATGAATTTCTATCACAAAGCCTATTTAGCTTTTTTAAAACAATGATAGATTAAGAGAAGATAATTTCAATAATTTTAATAGTGATTTTGGTTGAAAATCAAATTTTTTTCTGTGCACAAAAATATGTTTTCTATCAAAATATAAAATTAACAATAAGATGGAAAAAAAAAGAAATTAATTATTTTAAAATTTATATAGGTAAAATTAATCAAATTTAAATATAAATTTTGATTATAAAAAATGACTAATAACAACTTATATGCTGTGATTATAACTTTTCAAGAAAGTAGTTTACCAATAAGTCAATTTAAATAATAATTCTTTAATATGCCCTTATAAAAGTTCAACAAAAACATGCCATACGCCAATGTTTTAAAAATTGTTAGTAGTGTCAAGGCGCTTACTGTCAAGCACACACCCAGTTCCTGGAAACCAAAGTAGCAATTGTAGAGATATCAACAGTTCCTGAAAGTGCACATTCACAACTTGAACAACATAGTAATATTACCAGATTTACCATTATAAATATTAATTCTCATGAGATTATGAGATTGAAAAGCAAAATGATAGATCCACCAGAAACGGATTGAACGGACGAATGAATGGGTTCAGCATATTTTATTCCAAAATACACAATTAATGACATTTTTTTTCCAAAATACACAATTAATGATTGAATCACTATAAAATGGAAAAAACGTTTTAGAAGAGGGTCAATAGTCAGTACCTTTAAAATTTACTAGATTTTGATCCGTGTTTCGAAAACGCGGGTATTATTTTTCATTATTGAATATATTTATCTTAGTAAAACTTTCTTTATAATAATTCGACACAGAGTGTCTCTGGTAAACTATGTGATTCTCTGGCTTTGTTTTATTTCCTCTCCAATCAACATATTTATTTAGCTTGTTGTTAAAATAAATGATTATAGACTTTG
>JABAYD010012344.1:0-10447 GCA_014822095.1 Diplotaxis tenuifolia
AATACTTTTCTCGCTATTTTACGAGGAAATATGATTTACGACGAACGATTAACGAGGAAACACGTTTCCTCGCTAATTCCTCGTTATAGGGCATTTACGAGGAATTAACGAGGAAATGAAGCCTCGTTAATCTTGCATTTTCTTGTAGTGCAATTCCTATCCGTTCATGATATTTCCATGATGGTTACCAGTCAGACTCTAAATGTTTACATTGAAAACATTTACTAGGATATCTATGTCTTGAATCAAATATTTATTTAGGTAGATTAGGAGTGTGACTAGATATCACAATTAAAAATATATTGAGTGGATAAATCATTTATGTCATTTCAGGTTTTGTTGTGTCGATCAAAGTGGAAAACAATTGAACTTCTTTTACTAGAGTTACCTTTTGTAAAATGTGAAACATTTATTTATTCTCTTTTGATTTTTTTTTTGTTTTTAGTGAAGTAAAGTAAACTATGATGATTTCAATTAATTTTTTTTGTTTACTCTATATATTTTCTACCAATCTCTATACTTTATTTTCTTCTAATTTACTTCAGTACTTATTAATTACACTCTAGAAAAATAGAACAAAAAATCATAAAATTGTGTTAGCTAAATAAGGTATTTCAAATCTAATTTTCAATAGTTCAAAACTATACCCATCATGATGTTTTTTTCTTTCCAACAAAATTTCATACTAGTTCTAAGAAGATTCTAAACCTGAAAGCTAATTCGGCAGAATTGAATCTATATAAACCATAAGAAAAAGCTATACATCATCATGGTTATTCAAACAGTTGTACAATGGTTTTGTAAATACATTATTCAATATAAATGAACTTTTGACAGAAAAAAAAGGAAGAAACTTACTGATAGACGGCGCTCCTCTAAGAACTAGATAGTTCATCTAGAAACTGGATATTTAAAGCGACAATTTTTGTATTTCGTATTGTTTCTTTTTGATGTTAAGAGAAAAGTATTGTTGTTATTTTATTCATTTTATCAAAGACAGGTCAGCAACATCACCTAGTTAAAGTTTTTCATTAGAAAAAAAAAATCAAAAAGAGCTTGTTTGATGCGTTGAGGAACTGTTTTGGTGAGAAAGATGACTACCCGTTGAAGAACTCTCCTCAAGGTCATCATCCTTGGTGATAGCGGGTCTGTTTTCTTTCTTTCTCTGTGTAGATGTATATATCTACTTCTTCATGGTTATTACTGATTTGGCTTGATTTGAATTTGAATTGGGCTGATCTGTTTAAGTCGTCGCTTGTGGATTTAAAAATGTTCTTAGTATTGAATTTGTTTGTTATTGGGAAGTTGTGAATCAGATATGTTTTGTTATCTTATTATAACTGCTACTAGTTAAGGTCATGTTTTATTTTCAATTGGTGGTTTCTCTAAGTAGTTTGTGTTCTTGCAAAAGAAAATTTGAATGCTGACTGACTCTTTGTATCACCTGATATTGAAGAATGTGATAAATATTTACGAAAAATCTTCACTCAGTTATTAGCAACTGAATCCAAGCTAAGACTCAACGGACTTTTAATTGTGCAGGGTGGGGAAGACCTCTTTGATGAATCAGTATCCTAAACTCTTTGGTTTTCTAGATATAGAATCATCGCATGTTTTTGGTCTCCACTTTATGGTATATAATATTTTACTCTTTTCGAGTTAGATTAGTATGTGCCCCTGTTTGGCTTTAACACCACGCCTTTAAGATATGTCAAGAAGAAGTTCAGCAACCACTTTATGGTATATAATATTTTACTCTTTTTTTAGTTAGATTAGTATGTACCCTTGTTTGGTTAGGGTCGCTACGGTTAGATGAACCGAACGGTTAACCAAAAATAGAGACCTATTAACTATATTATGTTTTCTCTCCATACAATGACGAACAACATTCATTCGTTTAAAACCTTCACTTTGAATCATACCTTAACAACAATGAAGGTTCATATGACGGCAAGAATAAAAAAAAGACTAAAACTAGTCTCACGGTAAATGGCCTAACTGAGTTAATAATATATGGCAGGCCCACGCACAACAAAGTTTACCCTAGTAAAAAAAATATTATAATCCTTTTGATCTCCTTTCACTCATCACTGCACTTGTGAGAAATTTCCTTAAATTTGGTTTTGCCTCCTTTGGCTTAGACCATTCTTCTGTTTTGTTTAACAAGATCCCTTTAGCTTGATAGTTGTTGGTAAAGATGGTTTTTGTTGAAGCCGGTAAACCGTATCGACATGAACGATATAAGAAAGCGAAGTTAAGGAAATAAACAATTCTATAAGAAGAATGCATAAACATGGAGGTGAGGTAGATCTATTTTCTTAACACTTAATATTCGCTCCGTAGTGAGACGAAACTGTGCGAATACTGAGTCCTAAGATACAACCACGGTAGACGAATAATGCTTCACTCGTGATACGCCCTATCGAACTAAAAACTCTACGAAACACTCTCGTATTGACTTACAATAGGGATTTTCTCTGTTGGTTTTTTTGCTTTGTGAAAAAACAATCAGAAATGAGGGAGAAGAGACGAATTTATTAAAAGAGATGGACGAGGAGCGACTTCTCGTAACTGTTGCACAACGTGCCCTCGTTAGTGGGGATTTGGCAAAGATCTCGGAAATTAAAGTTACAACCCTATTCTCCGAGACTCGCTCACTTTCTCTAATCCGTTTAAATATCTCGAGAAAATAAACTACATAACGTTTTTATTTTCCAGACAAACTATTTAAATGGCAAAACGTTGAGCGTAACTTGGTCTAAAAAGAATATTCTTATTAGGCCGGAGGCCCTCCACCAAGACCCAAGACCCAAACCCATGCCGAGCCGGCCAGAGGACGGCGCACGCGTTGGGAGCCATCAGCCGTTTGAATACTCCTAATGTGAAGACAAATATATACATCACACGTCTTCTCCACTTTCCCGATGTGGGACAAATGACCTAAGTGTCATAATGTTGGTTAATGGGTTTTATTAAACGAACCCCCAATTCATTTATTTTCACATTTATTCTAAAAGCCAATGGGCTTTTGTTAATTAATCCAAACAATTCCCACAGGAATAGAAATTACTCTAAACATATGCAGAGTATATGCAGACTCGATAGACTCTAAAAGTTATACTATTCTAATCACGACTAGACTAGATAAACTTATCAAGAGTGTTTGCAAAAAAAATTCTCTGTGTTTGAGTTGGTGGCATTTTTAAGCCTTGAACCTTCAATCAACCGGTGTTTTATGTAAACCGAGACAACATGCATAATGTTGTTGGTTGTGAGATCATTATTCTAGAATTTTCACATATGGTTAGATCATAAGGATATATTGTTCTCCTTGCTACCTCCACAACAGTAATGGCCCTGACTTTATTACAGACCAGAAGCCATTTTAAAAACAGGCCGCCAAAGTGACACAATGGGTTTCGAACTCGGGGTGTTGTGATTCAAATTCCTTAATTCTACCACTTACTAAAGGAACATCTAATAAAAATTGGCCAAAACGTTTATATATCTTTGAAGGCCGGAAGCCCATGCTTCTGCAGCTTTTTATAAGGGACGGGCCTACTCCACAAGTGTTTTTTAGTGAATGAGGTCCAAAGATTTGGTACGTGAATCAATGTACATCGTATGAAAGAAACAGATGAGGAAGTAATCAGGATCTTTAAAGTCAATAAAAATAAAAAACAAGAAAGATAGTTTTGGATCAATAAACTTGAAAGCCTAAGTCAAAGAAATTAGGTTTAATGTTTTAATACCATGACAAGAACCTTTAGTAGTTGTGAGAATGATTCTTATTGATACCAACTGAAGGTTTTTTGTTATATAAGAGATTGAACGGTACAACCATTAAATACCAGACCAAAGGCCTAGGTCCATTACGTATCTATCTTACCACCAGGAAGTTACGTAACTCGGCTTGATAATTGTTCTCTATAATAATATTCTCCAATCAACTCAAATCTCATCCAAACAAACTCAAATTCCATATGAGGCCATCTTTAATCGTAAGAAACATAGGTGGATCTCTTAAAAATATTATTATTTTAATTTATTGATGACTGTTCTCTACTACTAAGAAGACATATCAGAATAAAGTGACAGCTATTTTACATGTGGAAAAAGCTTATCTTTATATAGGAGATTACACAAGAGCGCAAGTGATTGCCACTTTGTTATTGGCATCAAGATGCATGATGATGAACAAGACTATCAAACACGTGTGCATGTCTTCCCCAAACCTGTCAACATGTGTCTCTCATACTCTCAGAAGTAGTAGAGAGGGTTAGTTTTTTTGTGAACTTAACAATTCATTTCGTTGCAAAACAACGATTAATCAACCATAGGTCAAGAACAACGCACGAGGTTTCAACAATCTGTTTCAGAAAAAGTGATATGATTATTTCATAAAATGATCATCTAGATAATATCTCTTAATTGTACAACACAAAGGCAAAACCACCAAGACAAGCAGAGAGAAGGCTTTAAATATGTCGCTTCAAATCTGCATAGCATCAGCTCCGTGATCCAGAAGTATGCAAAGGCTTCTTCTAGTCCTAATTTAAGACAAAAAAAAAAAACAATATAAGCTGAGGTTCAGGATAGAAGATGAGAGATTAAAAATTAACAAAGTCAGTTACTTTTGTCTTCTAGTTTCACAGGTACTTACCGTTGTTCTTGTGAGTGAAACGTTCCCAAGAACTCTTTGGGAAGACACCATGATTTACAAAAGCACTCACCTTCGCATCTCCAATACTTTCTGTGTAAAAAAGAAGTAAAATGGTACTGAAAAAGTTAAATCGCTAATTCGTCTTGACATTTTCAGACTAAATCCACAACAAATCTCATCAAACATCATATGCAGATTTAAGGACCAACATAGATTTTTGAACAAAACTGGTATGAGCTGAAACATTAAGACAATCTAGAGCAAAAGGTTAAATGAATTGACAGAAAGCCTCTCTTGAGTTTTACACTCACTGAAGATTGATACAAAATGCTTGAGAGATTGTTGTTCAAGAGGATAACAATACCTAACATTCAATGAGTGTACCCCCAGACTGCACAAGATCATCAACAATAAGACTCAAAAATCAAACAACTATAAAATCATAATTCAGATTCTGGAACAAAGTGAATCCAAATTTCATAACAAAGTTTTGATTTTTACTTAACCCATGGACTTTATTGAACTCCAAATATATACAAATCAATTCATGCATGCCTTAATCGATGTCTAGGTGATGACTAATCGAACCCTAGAATTAATTATAACTGAAAAGAGATACAATCAAGTCGATAAAAATAGGATTTTAAGAATTCAGAGGACGAAAGATCGTTTGTAAGAAATCGTAAAATTTCGATGAAACTGATGACGAAACACACAGAACTGAGTCATCGAGAGAAGACGACAAAGAAAAAATACGAGAAGAATAAACAGAGGATAAGAGACTGAGAAGAAGAAATATAGAACATAGACTTGGATTTTAACAGCGTGAAGAAGACGAAGAACAACAATTCACCGTTGAAGAGAGGTTGAAGCTTTCTAGTGGAGAAGGGAGAAAACTAGAGAAAGAATTGATATTTTTAGGTTAATTTCCTTTTTCCTTTTGACTTTTTTTTATTTTACTTTTTAATTGTCTAAAACTATATTAACCTAATAATTACAATTATTATAGTTTTTAGTCATGTAAAACTTTGTCTAGTCTAAGAATATATCGGATTAACCTTAACTAAAAGATCTGTTTAGGTGAATAATGTTGACCTATTAAATTAGGAATATGAATATAGAAAAGTTGTGTAAATGTTGATGTTTCTCTTATTATCCCTATCTTGAATACCGGAGACTGTGTCAGTTTAGGTACCTACTGCTCAGAAATAAGTTCATAATTTTAGTAAACAGAGCAGGCAAACTCAACCTAGAGAACTCCAGCTATACCCAGATCTAGAAAAAAATAACTAATTCTTAAAAAAAATGATTGTATTTTTGGATAAATTTTTCAAGATTAAACAACAATAGATAATTGTCTATCACTGTTAACGAGGATCATGTTTCCATAAATGATGTTTGCTACCAGAGATGAATTAGACGGAGTAAAAGTTCTGACCTACAAGTCAACTAAGGCGATAAAATGCATACTAAATGCTCTAGAAGAAGAAGAGATACAGAGGATCCAACAATCCTCGTTCGGTAAAATAGTGAAAATTGTTTATAAGATCTTTTGTCGTGTGTTGACCCGTCTTCAAAGATACCTTGGACTGTTTTCCCATCACATAGAACTTGCAAAACTCTATCTTGCAGTCCTTAAGCCCGTCCAGAATACCCCTTCCCAGAAGTTCTTTCAAACCGTGTTCCCTAATGTGGCCCATTCACATATGCCACAAAGTTGCACACTCTGATTCAGAAACTGCAGCTGCAGCACCACCTACAACCACGTTCCCTATCAACTGATATACGCTTCCAGGTGTCATTTGTCCCTTCATCACCATCATAGAACCTTTAGAAGCCTTCAACACTTCACCATCATCAGATTTGAAGTTGAAGCCGTTTCTCTGTAGCGTCCCAAGAGATATTAGATTCTTCTTCATGGCTGGTATATGCCTGACATCAGTCAATGTCCTGATAGTCCCATCATACATCCGAAACTTGACTTGTACACTGCCCACAACACCACACACTTTGTCATCTGCAAGTCAAACAGTGCCCATGTTTCCATCCTTGTACGTTTCAAACCACTCCTTGTTAGGAGTCATGTGGAATGAAACGCCTGAATCCAATATCCAGGAATTTGAGTGATCACCTCATGTAACAGCAAGCATATCTGAATCACTTGATTCTTCTGAGTCCTCATTCTTCTGAACTATGTTTGCAGAGTTCGTTCTCTCCTTCGAATTATGCCCTTTGTCTGGACAGTCTCTCCTATAGCCGCCAGGTTTACTACACCTATAGCAGACTACATTCTTCCTGAACTTTGACTTTGATCTGTTCCTTCTAGTACCATCCTGCTGCTTCCCCCTCTGTTTTCCTCTATCCTGACTGACATACAATCCGTCACTTTGAGAGTTGTCACCCATTCTGGTATTCTGCCTTCTCCCATGGTGGGTGAGTAATGCGGCAGTAATTGTCTCCAGCTTTATAGTCATTTTGTCGATTGTTAGAGCTGTCAGCAACATCTCATATTGAGGAGGCAGAGAACACAACAAGATCATTGCTTTATCTTCGTCCTCATTCTTCACATCCACGCGTACCAGATCCCCGATGATTTGGTTGAAGTTATTTACGTGTGCGACAAGGTCTCCGCTCTCAGGCATCTTCAAACCAAACAACCTCTGTTTAAGGTATAGTTTGCTATATAACGATTTCGACATATATATCTTCTCCAACTTGTCCCACATCTCCTTACAAGTTGTGAGATCCATCACCTGATATGTTATGTCATCCGACAAACAAAGTAGAATCGTTGAGACGGCCTTATCCTACATCTCTTTCCAATCATCCTGATCCATCGCTTTCGGTTTAGCCTCCAACAAAACCTTCTTCATTCCTTGTTGTGTAAGTAAATCCTTAACTCGCTGTTTCCATAGACCGAAGTTTCCATTCCCATCGAATCTAGGAACCTCGAAATTCAGAGAACTTCCTCTTGTTATCCCTTTAGGGTTTTTGTAACCTAAAGCTCTGATACCAGTTGTTGTGAATGGCCACAATTAAGCAAGAAGAAAAGTTGAGAACAAAACGTATTGAGGCAAATACCCGTTTAGGGTTTCTAATACTCGATTTCCTTTTCCCAATAGAAATAATAGTAATTTTCCTAAACCAGACGAGTGCTGGGCCTTTGCTGGTGCACAGAGATTTAAGACACACAGATGCAACACATCTTCATGGAAGGATTCTGGATACAATGC
Organism: Diplotaxis tenuifolia; assembly: GCA_014822095.1. Lineage (NCBI taxonomy): Eukaryota > Viridiplantae > Streptophyta > Magnoliopsida > Brassicales > Brassicaceae > Diplotaxis > Diplotaxis tenuifolia. The sequence continues at coordinate 7,897 of JABAYD010012344.1, forward strand.
TTTAAAACTTGACTCATCCTCCCATGTTACAATCACACGGTTACACTTACCCTAGAAAACTTGGACTTGAGGAATCTCTCGGTTCTTTAGTTTATGTATCCGACATTCACTTATTCGGATCGGTCCCTCTGGATAGGTAAGGTTTGGTTGGAGGTTTTTAATATGCTCCGTCTCAACAGCATTGGGATCGTGAACATGTTTCCGCAGCATTGATATGTGAAATACCGGATGTATTCGCATTTCTTCGGGTAAGTCTAGACGATAAGCTACCTCTCTGATTCGTTCTTTAATCTGATAAGGCCCAATGAATCTTACCGCTAGTTTCCCAACCTTCCCGAATCTCTCTTTCCCTTTGTGAGCACACGCTTTCAGATATACCCAGTCACCAATATTAAACACCACTTCTCGCCTCGATTGATCAGCGTACTTCTTTTGTCTATCCTGCGCTTTCTTCATATTGGCTTGAATGATCTCTAGCTTTTTCATCGTCTCTTCTACAATTGCGGGTCCGAACTCGTTTCTTTCTCCAACTTCAGTCCAGCATAATGGTGTTTTACATGGCCTCCCATAAAGCGCCTCATATGGTGCCATACCTATGCTAGAATGATAGTTGTTGTTGAAGGAGAACTCGATTAATGGCTAGTGCTTCACCCAATTTCCTACCCAATCCAATATACACACTCGCAATATATCCTCTATGGTGCGAATGGTCCTCTCTGTTTGGCCGTCCGTCTCAGGGTGATAGGCGGTGCTTATGAACAACTTAATTCCCAAAGCTTCTTGTAACGCCTTCCAAAAATTTGAGGTGAATCTAGGATCTCGATCGGAGACAATATATGTTGGCAACACCGTGCAACTTCACAATCTGATCCACGTACATTTCTGCCAATACTTCTACCATATCGGTTTCCTTCATAGGTAATAAGTGTGTCACCTTTGTCAGTCTATCTACAATCACCCATATTTCATTGTTTGATCTTCCACTACCTGGAGGTAATCCAGTAATGAAATCCATAGATACACAATCACATTTCCACTGAGGTATTGGAAAGCTTTCTAACAACCCTCTTGGAATCTGATGTTCGACCTTGACTAGTTGACAAGTTTGACACTAAGCCACCCAACACACCACTGATTTCTTCATTCCCGGCCAGTGATAATACCTTCGGATATCTTGATACATTTTCGTACTTCCTGGACAGATACTGAGTAAATAGTGATGTGCCGACCTCAAAATCTCGTTTCGTAACCCTTTTCCCTGAGGCATTGAGATTTTCCCATTAAGTAACAAATACCCTCCACCACCACATGATAGCCACTTGGGTTCGGAGCTTCTTGAGTCTTGACTTCCTTAATGATTTTCTTTAACTTTTCATCACGTTGTCGTTCATGTCTGATCCGTGCGAGTAAAACCGCCTGGCTTACTGCATGTATGCCTAATGGTTCGCTTGGATCCCCTTCAGTTGTCCATAATGACAACAATTTGAGTTCACTCGATAACGCTTCTACTTTCTTTCCAAAATCAGACGCCGGCTTTCTACGACTTAGTGCATCTGCTACCACATTAGCTTTCCCTGGATGATATTGAATCTTCAGATCGTAGTATGCTACAAACTCCATCCATCGCCTTTGTCGGAGGTTTTGGTCGGGCTTTGTGAATAGGTATTTGAGACTATTATGATCAGTGAATACTTCCACGACTTCACCATATAAGTAGGACCTCCAAATTCTTAACGCAAACACTACCCCTGCCATTCTAAATTGTGTGTTGAATAGTTCTCCCCGTGCTTTCTTAATTGTCTTGATGCATAAGCAATGACTTTGCCTTCCTGTATCAGCACACAACCCAATCCAACCCTAGAGGCATTTTCGTGCTTTCTTAATTGTCTTAAATGCTTCTTCTGTTTCATTTCCCCAGAGGAATGGAACTTCTTTTCCAGTCAACTTCATTAGAGGTTTCGCAATTGACGAAAAGTCCTTAACAAACTTTCGATAGTACCCAACCAACCCAAAGAAACTTCTTATCTCGGTTACCGCAGTTGGCCTTTGCCATTCTTCAATCACTTTAACTTTTTCTAAATCTACGGAAACTCCTTCTACAGAAATTCGATGCCCCAAGAACCCGATCTCTCTTTTCGAGAAAGAACACTTACTGAACTTTGCATACAATTTCTGATTCCTTAACCGTTCCAACACCAATTTCAAATGTTCTTTGTGCTCTGCTTTGGTCTTGGAATATATTAAAATATCAACGATGAAGATTATGAGGATCTTGTCAAGATAATCGAAGAATACCTCATTCGTTAATCTCATGAAGGCCGCCGGTTCATTAGTAAATCAAAAAGGCATCACCACGAACTCGTATTGTCCATAACGAGTTCTAAATGATGTCTTCATGGCATCACCATCTGCAATTGGGATCTGATGATAGCCCGACGCCAAGTCAATCTTTCAAAACCAACTTTCTCCCCTTAACTGATTCAACAACTCGTCTATCCTCGGAAGTGGATACTTATCTTTGATAGTGATATTGTTGATTCCCCGATAGTCG
>JABAYD010012347.1:1609-22200 GCA_014822095.1 Diplotaxis tenuifolia
TTTGGGCTCAACAACTGAGTCCACCAATTTCTCGTGAAGTAGATTTGCGATCCCCTCAACACACTTAAACAGTCTGCTCCCTGTTGGTTCAATGTTATTATTTTAGAAATAGTAAAATAGCCACGAAATCCACTGTTTATAACAAAACTTCACCAACAGTATCCAATATGAAATCAAGAATAAGGAAAACATTCGCAACGTCAAAGCAATCCATTTAGTCCGATGGGGTGGAGCCGTGTATAAGTAAAACATTCTATCGTCAAAACATAAATTTAATCCAACAACTTGAAGTACTGATTACTCCTTGTCATATCAGATCCAGTCAGATCAAAGATCCCTCGCTCTCAAAGGATGTTTTGGAGGTGTTCAAGCTGTGGCTCTAATAGAGGCCTGGATCAGAGTAGAATACATCCCATAAAACACAGTCACACAGTATCTTTCAAGTGGACAGCGTTACTAAGCAAACCTGGTGATCGGTGGTGGGAGTGTCTAGTGAGGCCGATGAGAACGCTGGTGCTGTCCTGTCGAATCCGCTGCGCTGAACCAATTCCTGTTGTTTTAAATCCCAAAGATATAGACAAATGTCATCGTTAAATCAGCAAATTATGATTGTACGCTATCCTACTGTTATAAAGCGTATGCACTATACTTCAATCTCATTCATCAGTTTCACAGCTTCGATAATGCAAACAACTTAACCCTTATGCACCGTATTTCCACCCTGCAAAATTTCATAACATAGCTAACTCACCTCAAACTGAAATGTTTTGTGACTCTTCACTCGACGAGCTAGATAGTAATCAGATCTTTTGGTTCAATTTGTTAGGTAATTATGTTTTTTTTTTTTGGCATCCTCTTGTACCTTGACATGAGGGGTTCTATCTTCTGAGCATGAATCAGCTCCTTAAAGCAGTTAGTTTTTGTTGGCTAAAGCCATGAGCTTTTCATATTCCCGGAACCTGAACTTCTCAGTAAGAATCATGGCCGTCGCGTCTGTCAGATCCTCTGATTTGGTCAGGACATTCAACCGAATGGAGACTGGGACGTCGGTGAGTTTGAAGTAGCTATGACTTCTTCTGACATAAAATTCGCTTGACTCATAGATGGCCCCTTGCCTCAGCGTGTGGTTGAAAGTGTTGAACCTATGAGCACCAGTACAACTGTGGATCAAGGTCGATCTAAAAAGGATGTACTCAGAGGGCTTCAACGGTACATACTCCTGCAAAAATATTAAACTAATTAAAAGAAAGCTTTTCAAGATTCACTACCTTCTCATCGAGACACATGAAATCCACTCTCATAAGCCTCCCAAAACGAAGGAGACTTGCGACACCTCTCTCCTTGCAGCAACCGGCCTTCAAACCGGAGAAGTGGATCTGAGTAATCGCAAGAGGTTTGAGATTCTTCCTGACACCTTGAGACTGTATGTATACAGCCAATCAATTGATGGGAGAGGAGAAAAACTTGTATTGATGAGGCGAAAGTGGGACGAATCAATTAAATGCCATTAACACTGAATTGCTCTGAGGAAGAAACTGGTGGAAGATGATACGATGAGAATGAGGATTCGCAAAGACAGCTAACAAAACCCAACAAAAAATACCAATAAATGTTAATTTTGAATTCAGTAAGCCCAAGAACGTCTAAATCATTTACGAATGAAAAAGACAATGTAAGAGGAAAATGTGCACGTGTCAAAAAAGCCCCATACTCCCTTGCTCATGTGGAGGATTCTGGAGGCAGATATCTTTACTTTATTAGTATAGATTTTCCAGTAATAAATATTTAACTATTAATATTTTTTCATTTTATTATTTTTAAAGCAAAACCAGAAACTAAAAACTAGAATCTAAAACCACCAATCAAATTTTTCAAAAATCAAAATTTACTACAAAATCAAAAACTAAAACTAAAAACCAAAACTTAAAAGCTAAAAACTAAAAACTAGAATCTAACAAAACAATCATCGCCTAAATTTTAGTAATTTTCAGGTACAAAAAAACTTTCCTAATCTAAAAATGGATCGAAATGCAAACCAAATCTTTCTTAAGAGCATGAATCTTATCACCTATGTAAAATTTTGTGGAAAATAGTATTAGATACATAACGCAAATACAAATAAAAACAGTATTACCATAGTATAAGCAACAATCGAATAAAACTTCCATTGTTATTGACTAAGAGTAAGACCATCTCAATACTCTCTCCACCACCAGCTGCAAAATACTGTTTCCACGAACGAATATTATTGTGATATATATGTGATGAGAATTTGCATTAAAATAATCACTAGCTATAGAATATTATTTCCACAATCTCAATTTTTTTTCACACAGTATACTTTGTACTAAACATCTGTTTTTACGAATAAATATGCTCTTTCATATATTGCCTACTTTTTAAACTATATTGAACCCTACAAATATAATATTCGCACTCGCTATGAAAGACGAAAATGTCTATTTATATGGTAAACTGAAATATTATCCAAAACATAACTATTTTCTTAGTTTCTTTCTCTGTTTTTCACCAAATTCACCCTATAGGTGACAAGGGGTGTTTAATCCATTAAAACCGAACCAATCAAACCAAACCAAACTAAAATAAAAAAATAATTTAGATTTGATAGTACCGAATAAACCGAATAGATGTTATTTTTAAGTAACTGTAATATATGGATGTGATTTGGTATATTAACCGATCCTACCAAATAAACCAAACAATTAATTAATTAAAATATACTAGTCTACTTATATATAAGTTTTATAATAAAAATAATAGTATATATATATACATTATTTTATTAATATTATATTCATAAAAACATTGATTTTTTAGTTTTTTTAAGTAAAAACTACCTTTCTCATTTTTCATAAAATTAAATAAAACATAATTTTATTTTAAATGGTAAATTTGTGCTAAAATATAGTTACATAATAATATTATGAGATTTATATTTTCTGAATTTTATTTAAATGTTTAAATAAAACAGAAAATATTATATTTAAAAGTTAGAGTAAGGAATATATATTTGTTTTAATAAAAAGGATTTCTAATCATAGAAACTAAAATTTCTTATAAGAGATTAATATAGTTATGGTTTTTTATATAAAACCGAATAAATCAAACCAAACTAATTAGATATAGACCGAACCGAATAAATCAAAACCCTAACTAATTAGATATAGACTAAACCAAACTAAATTAGATATAATTCTGATATGATATCTAACTTTTATAAACTGATGGAATACCGAAAAATCAAGAATACCAAACCGAACCAACCTGAAGTTTGAATTGAACAGGCTTATGACATAGATAGAGTTGACAAAGACAAAAGGCACACATGTTGGTATTATTGCAGGTGTCTTCTTCATTTATACACACATCAAGAGTTAAAACTGTCACATTTGTTCGCAACTTGTTTCACCCTTTTAAAAAATTTCTATGAATATATATATTCTTAATTTTCTCTTTCTTATGAATATCCAGCAAAATTAGCCATAGTTATAAATATATGTGAAAATAATGTTCCAAAAGATTTATTAGGTGATAATTACACGCTATATAGAAGATTATTGATTAAGCTGACACCGAGAGCAACTTTTTGAACTCCTAGACGATTTTAGAAAAATCGTCCCAATAATTATTTCGTTAGATATAATTTATTGTCTAGGAAAATGCTTATACCGTCCAAACCAACTTTTAGAAACCAATTTTCAGAACATATAAAAGCGTAGAAGTATCTCTTACCGTCGTTGAATAACAGTGATAATAAGAAGTTCAATAAACAATTATAACTCCCAATACATTTAAAAATCATGAAATAATTAGGGTTGGGCAAAAAACCCAGATCCGAACAACCGACCCGAACCCGATCCGAAAAAGTAGTATCGAACCCGAACTAAAATTTATTCAGTATCCAAATAGGTTCAAAATTTTGGTATTTAGAGAACCGAAACCGAACCCGACAACTTATATACCTATATATTAATTATTTTTAGATTTAATGTATATAAAAAACATTCAATATATATAAAATACTTTGAAGTTGTTTAAAATACTTGTAAATATATGTAAATAGTCAAACATGCATGTCTAAAATTGCTAAAGTACATTCAAAACATCAAAAATACATAAAAACAATATTGATTCACAATCCAAATATTCAAAACAAACTAATTTATATGTTAATTTTAGGTATTTTAACTTATGTTATTCAATTATTTGTAATATATTATTTTGTTTATAGATTTTAGAAGTTTAAAGTATATAATCAATTTTAAAATAATTTAAATGGGTTATCCGAACCCAAACCGAACCCGCAAAGATCCGAACCTAACCCGAACCAAAATTTAGAAATATCCGAATGGGGCTAAAATTTGTGAACCCGAAAACCCGAAACCCGAATAGACTCGAAACGAACCCGAATGGATACCCGAACGCGCACCCTTAGAAATAATCATGATTCGTAATGAGCAGGGAAAATTGCAAGAGGATGCATTTAAAGTTTTCCAAACTCATTTGTCATTTATATAGTAAGTTGCTATAAAACAATTGAACTCATAAATCAAGATCCTCCTACATATTAATTGAGAATTTATTTTAGTGGATTTTACTTATGTGTCAATTAAATGGGAAATGTAGAATTTATTCTCTTAATTTGACTGATTGTTGATGATTAAATTTTTTATTTCTTTAATTAAAATTTTAAAATGAAACTAATTCTAGAATTACCTAATCTAATATATATTACCGAACAAACAATTAACCACCTTAAATACGTATGAGTTAACATAATTTGTTTATATAAATAATTAAATATCACAGCTTCCAGTATAAAAAAAATTGAATGTAAATAGAAATTCATGTATACTATAGAAATAAGTATATAATTGTTTTCTAAAATATTTCTATTAATAGTGGATAAATAAATCATACAATACATATAAATAATTAACCTAATAATATCTCTTATACTTACTCACTATATATATATTCTTAAAATATGTTCAATGAATGCAAAACATTCAGATATACAATTTAAAAAATGCCAATAATTCAAGGACAAATGTTGATAGTATAGTTGAGTTATCACTTTCAAAAATGATCTAAATATTTTATATTTAAAAACAGAATATTATATGGTAATTCATTTTAAAAAAATATTAATAAATGAAAAAAGTTATCAATTGAAAAATTCAGAACATTATCTTATTACGAAACTAGAGTTAATATCCTATTCCTATAATACTTATAGCTTTAATTAGAATAAAATTATAAACTAAGTCATTTAAAATAACATCAATAAATGAAATTTTATCATATTATAAAATTGAAAACATGGGAACATTAGTTTAATATGAGACTAGAGTTAATACTCTATCTATATAAATCATATAGCTTTGAGTATAAAAAATTGACATGTTTTTAAATAAGAAAAAAAGATACATAAGTAAAAAAACATGAGTGAAAATAATAAAACTTTTTGTTGTATTCTTCGTTATTGTATATTTTTACAAACCAAAATATATGTTTACATATTACTATAATTTTAAACTATTTAGTTTTAGGTCTTTATATAACATGAAGAAAAATTGAGAAAAAAAAGATAATTAGAAATGATTTTTTAAAAATGTATATGTCGAAGACGCAAAATATAATGTAAATTAAATGTAAAATAATTTTGTTTCAAAATATTGATATGTAACTTTTGAGGTATAATAAACACCCTCCTATATATTTAATTGAGAAGTCACCCTCCTAAATATGGATTTTTTATGTGTCAATCAAAAGAGAAATGTAGAATTAATTCTCTTAATTTGCTTGGTTGTTGATATTTCAGTTTTTATTTATTTATTAAAAGTTTTAAAATGAAACTAATCCTAGAATTACCTAATCTAATATATATTACCATTAAACATCATAAATACACGTGATCACTGACATAATTGTTTTATAGAAATAATATATCACAGCTTCAATTACAAAAAAAAATTAGAATATGCATATAAATCTATATTATATTATAGAAATAAATATATAATTTTAAAAAATATATTTCTATTAATAGTGGATAAATCAATCATGCATTACAAAAAAAACTAATTAACTTAAACCTAATAATATATCTTATACTTACTCACCATATATATTCTTAAAATATGTCCAATGAATGCAAAACAGTAAATTATGTTTTTAAATATTTTTATATTTAAAACAGAAAATTATAGTCAGTCGTTTTAAAAAATATTAATAAATAAAAAAGTTTATTAATTTTAAAAAATAGAACATTATCTTAGACTAGATTTTAAACTCTATTCTTATAATACTTATAGCTTTGATTAAAATAAAATTATATAATAAGTCATTTAATTAATATTAATCAATAATTATTTTTCATATATAAAATTGAAAACATGAGAACACTAAATTAATACGTGACTAGAATTAATATACTTTATTCACATAATTCACCTTTTAGTATAATAAAATTGGCATATTTATTTCTAATAAGAAAAAAAAAAGAGACATAAATAAATAAAAACCTGAGTGAAGAATAATAAAACTTTTTGTTGTATTCTTCGTTATTATATATTTTTTAAATATGTAATTTTATTTTTATACCTAAATACATTTTTACGTATTACTATAATTGTAACCTAATTACTTTAGGTGTTTATACAACATGAATAAAAATTTAGTAAGTAAGAAAGATAAGTTTTAAAATTATAAATTTCAAAAAAGGAAAATATAACATAATTAAATGTAAAATAAAATTGTTTCAAAATATTAATATGTAACCTTTTTGGTATAATAACCATTTAAAATGTATGATAAAAAAAATTCTAACAAAATTTATACAAATAAAAACATGTTATATTGATATATTAAAATGATTGAATCTCACATTTATATTAAGTATTTATGTATAAATAATGACATCACGTCGTTTAAAATTTAGTTTTTTTTTATGATATATTTTTAGTTAGTCAGATTTACTTTTTTGAAACACAGTTAATCAGATTTACTTTAAATACGTGTATATGTAATTTTTTAAAAAAATATTTATTTTTTAATGAAAATCTTAGTCAAATAAATTAGTGTTTGATAGGATAGTGTGATGGTTGGAGTGACTTTTATGTTAAGCCCTAAATAAAAAATATGTGAGAGAGGGAGAGGGCGATGAAGAGGAAGAGAGAGAGTGAGAGTGAGAGTGAGAGAGATGGTGATGATGAGGATGAAAGTGAAGGTTATGATCAGAACGAAGTTGGGAATGAATTGAATATAAGTTATAGATTAAATGTAAATGAGATGGATCCTGAAATACTTTATTAATATTATGTAAAAGAGTTTTGAAGATTATTTCCATAAAAAAGTTTACATTTTTGGCGTTCTAGAACTCAGATGATTAATTAATATATTTGATGTCAACAATTATTATCGTGTACATATCATTTTTCCAAAATTTTATTGTATTATTTTATATATTATTTTTAGAAAATATTATCTAACGTAATGTAATATAACTGAATGAAATTGAGAAATTAAAATTACATACGTTAGATATTCGAAAATGATATTTAGTGCATACATTATATAGTTTTTTACTATAGTTACTCATAAAAAATATAATTAAATACTACGAAAATACTTTGGTATTAAAATTATTCATAAATAATTAAAATAAACAAAATAATGTTTTATTTATTCAGAATATATATAACAAATAAAAATTTACATTCATTTTTCCTAAACAAATATTATAACAAATCAAAAAGAATAAAAAAAAATATCATATTATATATACTCTATTAAAACAAAGTCATTCTTTTATCTATTGATACAAGTTGTCATTTAAATTTGGATCATTTTTAAAACGTTACAAATAATATATGACATATAGTTGATTGAACAGTATTACTTAAATTAATCCAACACGATTAATATACATATTTAGATATCATCAACATATGAATTATGGAAATTTTTCTAACTGTATGAAACCAATAGATTTCATATCTTAACAGCTCCTTAACAAATATCAAAATCTAATAATTATATGAAATCAATAGATTTTGGAAACCGTGATATACTGTTTTTTTATTTTTATAAAATAGTTTATTGATTATTTTAAAAAAAAATTAAAGCAAAACCAAAAACCAAATCTAAAAACTAAAAACCAAAACCAATAGCTGAAAATACGGGTTATTTTTGTTTTTTATTTACAAAATAAACTATTGTAAATTGTTTTAAAAAAATTTGTCATCTTTTCAATTTTAAATTAGAGTTTGTTGGTAATATCAGTTAAAACTAACTCAGCAGATCTAAAAACTAAAAACCATAACCAAAAATAAAAAACAAAAACTTAAAAACCAAAAAACAAAATCTAAAACCAAATCTACAAATTAATGTAAAACGATCATCACCAAAAATTTCGGATTACTGATTTTATACCAGAACATACTTTACATTAATACGAAAACAAATTATATAAATTTTTAATCATAACAAACAAAATCTAGTCAAGTTTAAGAAAAATATTTGTATACGCGGATTCGGGAATAAAACAATCACCTAATACCAATTATTTCGTCGAGCAATGTTTTCTGAACCATTTACACTTGTTACGTTACTTACATTTGTTAGAAATGTCAGTATGACCAAGTTTCAGAATTATTCCCATCCAATTGCTTCCATTTCACACACATGTTACCTTACGTACATTTGTTAAAAATGTCAGTATGACCAAGTTTCAGAATTATTTTTTATTTCGAATGAAGGTTTCAGTCCCATCCAATTGCTTCCATTTCACAACTTTAATAGATTGCATCACCTAGATACTTTTAATATATATATTCTTAGTTGATTAGTTTTTTGGTCAAAATTCTCAGTTGAATTTTTGTTTGGCTAACTATAAGAGAAAATAAAAATAAAAAGAATATTAGATATGGTTGGTAATTTTAAATTGCATCAGTAAAAGCAGGGTCGGCCCAAACTTATCAGAGGCCCTACATAAATGAAAATTTTTGGGTCCTTTTCCTTTAAGTAAAAAAATTCTCAAAAAATTTTAGGCTCTTTTCTTAAGAAAAAAAAACCTCACAACAATTCGGGCCCTAAGCAATTGATTACTTTGCCTCCCCTATGGACCGGGCCTGAGTAAAAGTGTCTGATTAGAAAAAAACACAGAGATAATTACAATTAGGTCTTACAGCTACTTTACTCTAATTTGTTTTGGATACCTTTCTTTACCATTTTTTCTAGTGATTAGCACTTAACCTAAAAGATATAACTAAGAGCATAAGCAACTGTTGCTTTTTAGAAATTATTTTGCTAAAAAAGATTAATATAGAAACCAGAAAAAATAAGAGACATACCTTTGGAAAGTAACTTTCACCCCCTTTTACAAGAGACTAATCTTTTTATACACTTGTCTTCATTTAAATGATACAACTAACTTTGAAACAATTATTTAGAATACGAAAACATTTGTGGAGAAACCATATTTAAGAAATTCATCATTTAAAATGCTCTAATATGTGCTAATCTAGAAAAATTAGATCAGAAAGCTTTATCCTCATCCACATTCGGATTAAAAGCACAGTATGACATACCTCTGCACCTAAATACTTTATCTCTTAATGTTCCTTGACCAATATTCCTTTTTCATTTTTTATAAGTATTCCTTTTCATTTTTATTTATAAAATTATTTAAGAGTATTTTATCGCTTGTATATCGAAAATTCGTCGGATTAAAACTAAGAGGCCCATGTCTAATATGAAAGTCGAAGTATATCTTTACTATATATATTAAACAATATTTTCTATAAGTACACACGTAACACACCTATCATTATATTGTATGTCTTATATTCACAACAGAATTATGTATATATTTTATTAATACTTAAAACATTTTGATTAAATTTAGTAATATTATATTTAAAATTACAATTAAATTTTATGAAATATATTTTATATACATTAAAGAAAATAATAAAATCAATAATTTCAAAATTCAAAAAAATAATTAGTATATATACAATAAAATCAAATATGTTTTTTCTTTTAGAAAAAAAATGTCTTAAAATAAAAAAAATCGAAACAAAAAAAAATTTCTGTAAATTTTATAATTATATAAATAAATAAAAATACCATAGTCCCAACATTATTAATTTATAAAGTTTTTACTATAGTAGCATGTTCAATGTAGTGCTAAGTGTCTTATTTTTGGGGTTGACCGGAATATGATAGAGTTATAAAAAAAAAAAAAAAAATTTAACCAATGAATATATATAAGTGGCTCTTGAACCAATGGTTTAGAATTCGATTATATTACAAGCATGGCAAAACATACAGTACAAACATGGTAATAGTTCGTACGGTTAAGTTTCAGAATAATTTTGAAATACGCGTAATTGTATTTTAGTTTTGTTTTAAAACTGTTGGCCGCACTTCCGTCAAAAATTAAATATGTTAAATAGAAGCTGCACATCTCTTTTTTTTTCTTATTGCACCTCTTCCCCGTTTAGAACCAGATTCTACTAGTTTTTTAAATTCTCTCAGATGATCCGTGATCGTATGTGTCAAACTCGAAAGATGCGCACTGTGCGTGAAGCATCTTTTTCTTTGTACATATAGGAGACAACATTGCAAACTGATCTCTCCGACAGTGAAAACAACAACACAGAAGCTACGAGAGAGAGAGAGAGAGAGAGAGAGAGAGATGAGAGTAGAAGAGGTGGGAGATGATCACACAAAAGATGGAACAGTTGATCTTAAAGGCAATCCTGTTCGAAGATCCATCAGAGGTCGATGGAAAGCTTGTTCCTTCCTCGTTGGTAAATTATACTTTCAACTTATTTTCACTTTTATTATTGTTGGGATAAAATATCTCACATTAGAAATAATTCAATTATATATTACTCATATCCCATTCATATTTTTCAATGTGGGATTTTTTTCCCAATAATTATTTTCTCTTTTCTCTCCAAAATGTTCACTTAAATTTGATCATCAGAGTGCTTAAACTTGTTCTTAAGGGTTTACTATATGAAGTATATAATTTAAGCCATGTAGATATCTGAAAATGGTATATATTGCTTTAACACGAGTCTCGGAAACTTTTCAACGGTTACCAGAGTAATAAGTGGTGCCGTATCTTATCTGGAGAAAATTTAGAGTGGTTGTAGACTATAAGTTTGAATTATTACATCTATCTTATTTCAATATATACACTATATAAAACTAACATGCAACATATATCATATTTATGATTTTTGACATAATTATAATCCATACACAAAAATAATTCACTAAATATTTTTTTAACTAAAAACTAATTGGCGTTAAGGAAACGCGAGTCAGAATCTAATCCTATATATATTCAAATATGAAAAGTGTGTGGAGAGGTTGTCTTTTCGTCTTTTTTTTTTTTTTTGAGAAAATTGTCTTTTCGTCTTGTGTTTAAGTATAATTTATCTTTATATTACTTTCCGTTGTTTTTCAATTCAGAGTTTTTTAAAAGTGCTTAATTTCAATTCAGAGTTATTCCTACTTTTATGTATAACTCATTAACTATTGGTTAAGTTTATAAGCTTTTTTTTTGGTTAAGTTTATAAGCTTATCGTCGTATTAATTAATGTTATGTTATAAAAAGTGTACGAGGCCTTTGAGAGGATGGCATATTTCGGGATATGGAGCAACCTAGTGATTTACATGACAACCAAATTGCACCAAGGCACGGTTAAGTCCGCGAATAATGTGACCAATTGGGTCGGGACTGTTTTTCTCACGCCCATCTTGGGTGCTTATGTCGCGGACGCTCATCTTGGTCGCTACCGCACGTTCGTCATCTCTTCTACTATCTATTTTCTGGTACGTATATTTTATTTTCTCAAACCATTAAGAACCAAAAACACATAGAAGTTTAAACTAGTTATTCTATATGCATGAACAAATCAATCTTACAAACATTCAGTTCTTCCATTTGATTCTTTTGAATATAAATAAGGAACTTATTTTTTTTTAATTATACAATGATATCATGATCTCTACTGATAAAAAAATATATATATATCATGATCTCTACTAATGTATCCAGACTAGTCATGTGCTAGCACACTATGTTTTGAGTCTATGTGTTAGACTATTATATCAAATAACTATAATTTTATATTATTAATAAATGTCTAAAAAGATATAGATTTAAGTTACGTTGGAAGAGATCTCTCCAAAACATAATAAATTTAATCATTCAGAATAATATAAAAATTGTTTATGTATTTATGAAATTCAATTTAATTTCTGTTCAAAATAGAAAAAACATTGATCTGGTTGGAGTGTAAATTGGAAACTAACTAATATCCAAAAATCATATTTATTGGTTCATGTTTGATTTAATTTTTTGAGATAAATTTTTATACTTCATATAAAATAGTGGTTCAGATAAAAAAATATTAGACAATTTAAATAAAAAAAGATATTAGCAATTGACTAATTTCAAATATCTTAGATTTAGATATTGGATCATTTTAGGGAATTCAGTTTGTTGGGTAATTTTTTGGTATTTTTAGATATATATATGTTCTTGTATTTTTATATATTTATTTGTTTAAAATAAATATTTACATTACCTATTTTGGGTACCTATCTTATTTAAATTAAAGTATCTTTTTGAAATATCCCTTAATTTTAACTTTATTACAACAGTGTCACTTTCCTTAAATTTTATATTGATATTAATAATTTAAACTAAACAACAACATTTCCTGAATTTACTCACGGTTATTTGTGGTCCCCGGTTCACCTCCAACTTATAAAATAGGTTCTAATAATTATTTGTGGTTCATTTGTATTGTTGGATACGTGAATATAGAGGGTATATTTGGATAACTAACAATAGGATTAATCGCATTGTTACAGCGCTAATATATTCTTCATCCCAAATAATATGATGTGAAAAAATATTGATAGTAATGTTATTTACTAATGTTATGTACTTTTTATAATTAAATGATTAATATAATTCACACCAACATATTTTAATTATACCACAAACCAATTTTATTTTAATAATTTCTTTAAAAAACTTAAAATAGAATTTGGCATAATAAGGTTAAGTCATATCTGTATGTCTTATTGAAACAGAATTACAATTTCTTTAACATAAACTATTTTATTTTAGAAAGAATTTTAACATATACATAAACATAAGAATTTTATAAATAATTACATCGTAAAATGGTTAATCTAATTAAAATTAGTTTTAACCAATATATTATATAACATATCATTTATTGGTTTAATATCTAAATACAACAGTCTGAGCAATTAACAAACTACAAACAATTAAAAACTATTGATCTATATTACATGTTATATATTACAAATCGAACAAACATCCATACGAACGTATGTTTGTACAATCATTAAGTTCTTGTGTTGTGAAATTGTTATATATGTTTATTTTATTAAAACAAACACTCATACGGGTGCACGAGTTAAGCTGTAGTTCATGTTTATATTTGGCTCTGTGTTTGTTCGATTTCGATTCAAGTATTTTAGATACAGAGAAAGATGAACCATTCAAATTTTTTTTTTTTGACTATTCGGTTTGGTTTGGTACCTCTTAGTGGTCCTGCTCTTTAGTTCTTGTTAAAATGCTTAGGCCTTACTCAATACAAATCCAAAAGATTAAATGATCCGGCAATCCTCAAAATAATGATTTAACCAGTTTTAGTCATCCATCAATTACAGGGGATGTTGGTGTTAACGTTATCAGTATCCATACCGGGAATCAAACCCCCTGAATGTTCTACTGCTAATCCTGAAGACTGCGAAAAGACGTCTGCCCTACAATTAGGGATTTTCTTTGGAGCGTTATATACATTGGCAATTGGTACAGGCGGTACAAAAGCGAACATTTCTACCATAGGAGCCGATCAGTTCGACGAGACCCACCCAAAGGAGAAGATTACAAAAATGTCATTCTTCAATTGGTGGATGTTTAGTATCTTCTTTGGCACCCTCTTCGCTAATACAGTTCTTGTCTATGTTCAAGATAATGTGGGATGGGGCTGGGGTTATGGGATTCCAACTTTGGGACTTGGTATATCCATCTTAGTGTTTTTGTTGGGCACTCCTTTTTACCGTCATAAACTCCCCACGGGAAGCCCTTTCATGAAGATGACTCGAGTCATTGTGGCTTCAATTCGCAAAGCTAATGCCCCTATGGCACGTGACCACACACAATTCCACGAGCTGCCTTCAATGGAATATGAGAGGAAAGGCACCTTTCCAATCCAGCCCACTAAGAGTCTAAGGTAATGTAAATATTTATTTAGGTATTACCCTTTTTGTTTGTAAACATCATAAAGTCAATAAGAACCTTATTATAAGGTTTTTATATAAGAGAAATTCTCTAGAATAGACCTAAATTTACAAATATAGACCTTGAAAATAAAAAAATGATCAAAATAGACTTAAATATTTTATAAAAATAAGTAAATATTCATTTTTATCTTCTGTATTAACTAATCATAGACCTTTTTGTTTACATTTAAGTAGTGGAGATTTGGGAAAATGATTTCAAATTTTAAAAAAATTAAAAAACAATTTAAATTTTTCAAAATAAAAAACGCTATGTTGATCATTTTAGTTTTTTAAAGTCTATTTTATGATAAAAAGTTAAAGATTATCTCTTTGAGAGAATTGTCTTTTATATAATCCGTAGCTAATTAAAATAAGGAAATTTAAAAAGGAAAAATTGAAGGGAAGTAGAAAGAGTACTTCTTGTTTGAAATACTCAAGAAAAAAGTTGAGATAGTCATATTCAACATGTTATTTTCTAGTTAGTTCAATTTATTTTTGAAGTTAAAACTTAACTATTTAAGTAAATTTTGTTGAAATAATTAGTATTATATATTTATTAGATACTCATTTTGAGAGTCATCACTGAACTGTGTTGCAGATTCTTAGACAGAGCTTCACTAAAAACAGGAACAACAGATCAGTGGAATCTCTGTACAATCACTGAAGTCGAAGAAACAAAACAAATGCTAAATATGTTACCTGCCATGTGTGCAACTTTCGTCCCAAGCGCAATGCTTGCACAAGCCAACACTTTGTTTGTCAAACAAGGAACCACTCTAAACGCAAGGATCGCCGGAAACTTCAGTATCCCTCCAGCGAGTCTCACTGCCTTCGTCACAGTCTCAATTCTTGTCTCCATTGCCTTATATGATCAAGTCTTTGTCAAGGTAACTCGAAAATTCACCGGGAATCCAAGAGGCATTACTTTGCTTCAACGAATGGGAATTGGTATTATTTTCCACATCCTCGTCATGATCGTTGCATGTTTCACCGAAAGGTATTGTTAACATTTAAACTTACAATACAATCAAGTTATTGTCAAATCCGTTAGAAACTTTATTGGAAACCATGGATTAAAGGATAGACATTTTGGAATAAGATTGTTTTCTTGTAGTGTTATAAATAGGGCGCATATAATTTTAATGATTATATATACACAAAAAATCATGCATTATATAGTAGTTTTTTAACAATTCCATATTTTTCTTGTATTTGGCCTTGCTCTCTTTTGTTTTGGTTTTGATTTGGCATTTTTCGTCATGATCGTTGCATGTTTCACCGAAAGGTATTGTTAACATTTAAGAAAAACATGACTACTTTTCATAAATATTTACTACAAGAAAACATGCTATTCCTGGCCGTGGAATCCGTTGGAACGTATAAATAGGGCATACATCAACTGATTGATTGCACTGCAAATATTATATAGTGTTTTTTTTTAGTAATTCCATATACTCTTGTATTATTAGTAATTACACTTGTTTTTTATTTGGCTGTTTGTGTAATAGGTATAGACTCCAAGTCGCTGCTGATCATGGACTCACCCACCAAAAGGGAGTAAAACTACCATTGACAATCTTCGTTTTGCTTCCTCAGTTTGTGTTAATGGGCATGGCTGATGCTTTCTTAGAAGTTGCAAAGCTAGAATTTTTCTACGATCAAGCTCCTGAGAGCATGAAAAGTCTAGGGACGTCGTATTCGCTAACGAGTTTAGGGATGGGGAATTTCTTGAGCAGTTTCTTGCTGTCGACGGTATCAAATATGACGAAGAAACGAGGAAGAGGATGGATTTTGAATAATCTTAATGAGTCTAGGTTGGATTATTATTACTTGTTCTTTGCGCTTCTTAATTTTGTAAACTTCCTCTTCTTCTTGGTTGTGGTTAAGTTTTATGTCTATAGAGCTGAGGTTACTCATTCAGTGGATGTGAAAGAGGGGAAGCGAGGTGATGTGCGTGGAGGAGAATGAATAACCTAAATATATTGTTTTTCTTAAAGGTATTCTGTTTTTTTTTGTAATCTGTGAATTTCCCCATGGACTTTTACTTCAAATGCCTCGTACATTAATCACATGAACGTTCCAAATATTTGTTTACCCTTAATTACATAATCACTGTGTTTTTTTTGTAACTAAATAATCATATGAGATTTGATTGGTAAGAACTTTCGTTTTAAACTTTAATTTTAGACTTTTGACCGTAGAGATTTTTAACATTAAATAGTGTGATGGTTACTTATAATAGTTTTAAAATTCTGATTGGTATCAAAAATTGTAGAAGCTGGAGTTTTTTTTTTTTTTAATTTGGACAGGAAAAGTCCATACTTTTTTCAAGGAGAAGTGCACTCCACGGTAGAACCTTTTTCTGGGTATCCCGGGCTGTAGTTGTTTTTTATAAAATTTGTTCAAATATATTCTAAATTGAATTAATTTATCATTAATATGCGATCTATAAAAATACCAAACCTTAAAAGTAAAATACATATCATGTTGTTTGATGTAACATGGAGATGTTGTTCCCAAGACAAAGAGAATTGTTCAGATTGTAGAATGGTATATGCAACTTGGAACAGTTTGCTATTGTTTTCCTTCTGTTAGTGTTGTTGATTTTTTTTTTTTTTTTTTTTTTTTAGTGTTGTTGATTTTGTAAACACAATTCTCTTGGCTTGGGTTTTGTTTTGCATGTGTCTCCAAGTGATTACATATGGAGAATCACATTTTTTGTGGCTATTGTTCTATGCATAATTCTTTTGGCACTTATTCTGTAAACATAATTCTTTTGTCTTCACCTAGTTGTTTAAAAATCGAAAACGAAAAGTCCAAATTAATATTCCCTCTGTTTTATTATAAGTATAACTTTACATTTGTGCACACGGATTAAGGAAAAAATAATTTTGAATATTTTTCATATAAAAATACAATTACCTATACACCTAACTATATATCAACCAATAGAATAATAGATTGCAAAATAAAATTACCAAATTTTGTATTGAAAATGGAAAACAACACTTATTTTGTAATGAAATTTTTTTTACAACGACATTTAATATGAAACGGAGGAAGTAAAAAAAAAACTTAGAGCAACTCAACGGTAGTTTTTCAACGGGGGTTTTATAACTCAATTAATTACAACAATTAAAACCGCAGGGAAAAGAGTGTAGAAAACTTCTCTACAAAGAAGATTAAAATTCTGATTGCGGTAAAAATAGCAGTGAGGACTATTATAAACAAAGACATCTAAAAGCAGTGGCAAAGCCAAAACTATTTTTAACTGGGGCGGACATTTATATTAAAGAATTTTTTATATATTCTTAAAATTATTATGTACTAGATTAATATCTGCGCATTCTCGCGGATAAGAATTATATATATATATATATATATATAATATTATCGAGAAATCTGTAACTAGTATATAAACAATTAAGTTAGCACAGGCACTTAAATAAAATAATCATATTTGTTCATTTACAACCACTTTATATAAATAAATCTAATTAATTAATGATAATATATATATATATATATATATATATATAATTTGGTTATCTAATAAATGAAACTTCACACTTACATATTTTTATGATCATTTGTATATTCTTATCATTAAAAATTTTAAACCATTAATAACATCAATTTTAGTGTAAGATATTTAATATTTACAGTAATTCATCAACGTTTAAAATAATTAAATTCAAAGTTTGTCATTAAAATATTAAGTTCTCAATCCTTGTTCAATGTAATTTTGAAAATACTTATGTATTTGTAAATGGTATATAATTTAATTTAAACATCGGTAAAAATAAATAAATAAATATATATACATCTAATTTGAATATTATTAAATTATATTTTTTACTCATTAATTATATAATTGTTTGTATCGTATTATAACAAAACATTTTGAACTTTTAATAAGAAAATATTATATGTGAAATTTTTAAATGTTTTATTAGTTTATAGTCATTTTAAAAAATTCAAAATATAACATATATAAAATCTATTTTTTGTTATATAGTTAATGTTATTGTTTAATTTATCTTCACAATATAAATTTAAGAAAAAGAGTAGAAAGTATACAATTTGGTTTATCAAATATTTCTTATTCAAATCATTAATTATCACATATATATATATATATTAGGTAATTCCGTAAATTTTATTTAAGGAAAAATGAATAGTATTGATAATAGTTTTATGTTTAGTTTAACAAAAAGTATATTATATGTTTATATAGACCAACATTTTTTTCTAGTAAATTTTAGTAGCATTCTCATGATGACATGTAGATACCAAAACATGTCGAAATACTTCTCAATTATATATATAAGGGATTACCAAATTGGGATTGAAATCCACGTGTTTGTGCGGAGTGAACATGTTCTTCATTTAGTTTTGAACCAATCACTCAGTTTGATAACGAATAAATACATTTGAATATTAAATGATAAATTTTGTTTAAATTTGTTAATGTGAAATAACACATTACGGTGCATATTATGCATAAACAAAAAAGCCAAGAAGAGTTTAGGGTGAATTTTTTAAATAACCAAATTATCATTAGAAATTAAAAATATAACACTAATTTTTACATTAATCCATAAAACCAAATTTTATCAGGTATTACCTTTTTTCAAGTTACCGGTAGCAGAGAAAGGAAAAGTAATGTTGTCAACAATTTAATACATATGGACAAGATAAAAGTTACACTGTTAAAATCTCATACACATACTATGTACTTAATTAATTACCACATACAAAAGCTTCATTTTTTAAACGAAAAATGGAAAAACGATATAGGCAAAGAAACAAGGGACAATGAGGGAAATACCCTCGTTAGGAGAGGAAATTAGAAAACTACATATGAAGAGACGTAACCGAGGACGGCCATAGCATTTGTAGTAAAAAAGGACGATATTACCCCTCATCCATCGTACAAAGGTCAGTTGGTGTGATGACATAATCCGACATTAAGCTGAAAAATAGACCGTGGTTCAGATGTAGCCTTACAGGTCTGCAAAAGAAAGTTGCTTTTTATACACTTCATTTGTGTCTACATGTTTATTAGTTTTTTTAAATACTAAAATATTATCAAATAATAATATTATAAAATTATAATATAAAAAATATTTTAAGACCAATAAACATCGATAGTCAATTAATAATATAATTTTGGTTTTAAATTTACTAAGTTTGATAGAGAAATTGAAACTTCTATAATATTTATTCGTTAACAACAAACCCCTAACATTCTTTGTTAGCGTATACAATATTTGTTAACAGATATCATCCATGTTAACACCTCTGATACATGTATTTGTTAACAAATAACACATCTGTTAACATCTACAATATTTGTTAACAGTTATTACACCTGTTAATACCGCTAATACACATATTTGTTAACAGTTAACACTTCTGTTAACATTTACAATATTTGTTAACATCTACAATATTTGTTAACAGATACATCAGATATTACCAAATCTAACATAGCGCTTATTGCCTGCCACCTGTGATGTTTACATGTTAACTAAAAATTTAGTAAAAACTTATGTGTTACATGATAACAAATATATTAGATTAATAGCCAATATTGCATTATAAAGATTGTTATTATGTATGTAAATATTTCAAACAAAGATTTTCATCCATTTCTTTCAATTATAGAGATATTCATATTTAACAAGTTAAAAATAAAGAAATATAAATAGAAAAATTGGTGAGAAGAGATGATTAGATCGAAAAGTTGAAAAAAAGAAAGAAAGAAAGAGAAAGTCAAAAAGTTGTCAGCTTTTTACATTGGAAAAGCGCAAAAGCTACGAGGTGAGAGAGAAAAGAGAAATAGGGGTAAAATGGTCCAGAAAATGAATATGTACGGTGGATTATGTCATTTTTACATATTATCTCAAGAAACAATGGTAGAAAATAAATAAAGACTTTATTTTTTATATAGTATAAATAATATAGACTAGGGGTGTGTCAGCATGTAGGGTTCTGGAAAGTTGTTTATTTTTGTTGCCGTAAAGGTAGTATTTGTTTTATTTATCGAGAAGCTAACTTTTTTTGTGTGTTTGTGTAGCTCATTATCTTATATTATTGATATTTATCGATGTTTTATAAAGTATAATTTTTATAAATTTGATAAGTGCATAGTTTTTATCTTTTGTTTTTTATGTCACAATGCCAAGTTTTATGTCACTATGTCATTTTATATA
>JABAYD010012362.1:0-10171 GCA_014822095.1 Diplotaxis tenuifolia
TAGTCGGGATTTCTCTACTTTTGGACGGAAGGAACGGCCAACCAGCGGTAGTATTTTGTTGTCCTTGCAACGTACCTTTTGATGTATATTTACTTAAAACGTTGTTGGGCGTTAGGCCGTAGGGTAAAACTATAACACTTTGTAAGATGTTTGAAGTAAATAAATAATGTATAAAAGATGTTTATAAATCACGAGTTCTCATATGATATTAGTCCTTGTCCGGGACGAACTAACTATCGAATATTACTTATCGGGTTGAAAAGCCTAGAGTGATATCCGATAGGTACGTCTGTGCTCTTTGGTTGTTGGTCTAAGGTGATTGGAATTATTCTGAGAACCTCAGGTCAACCATCGGGGAACATCGACAGTGTCATTTCCGGTCATCTATGATCGGGGGTGTCACAGTGAAAGAGGCAAAACACATGCAAGAACCGTGGTCTGGTGGAGACCGCAATTTTGAGGTATTTAAAGGATAAGAAAAGGAGCACAATGCTCGGCCATGTTTTGATGGTATGACCACTGCGGGTTCGGCCGCAGGCTGCAGCAGGACGCAATAAAAAAAGAGAAAATGCGGGAAACTGCCATAAATACATTTAAGACCAATAAACTAATATAACTCTTTTTCTCTTGAACACTTGTATATATTTAAAATTTTTGATCTTTTAAGTAATTTTTGTACAATTTCTTGTGTTTATTTGTGATTAGATTGCTATATACTATTTTTATACCTAAACTTTTCATATGTTTAGAGATTTCATGGTGGTTAGTGAGTAGTCACTTGTTAGATTCATGTGTTAGGTATATTATGTTGATTTAGTGGTGATATGTGATGTTTAGTGCTTAATCTGTATAATATTTATTTGATTGATGTAGTTTACGCTATAATAAGATTGGAAAATCATAAATGTAGATCATAGGTTGTTTCATGTTCGGAAAGTGTTCGATTAAATACTTGAATGAATAAATTTAAATACTTAGCGTGTTAGGTGAATGAGAATTGATAGTTAATGTGATTTGTGGTTGTATGGACTTGTGATTAATGCATATTTGAATGTGATTAGCCAGTGGTATATAATTGATGTAATTGCACGATTAGTATAAGCATAAAGATCATAGGAGTAGGTTAATCTAAATGTGTGTTCCTAGACTTAAATGTTAGCATTTGCATGTTTGATTAACATTAGATCACTTAATCAATCTTCACACTCCATAAGTATACTTTTGAACTTTGATTAATTATTGTTTCTTTACTTAGTGATTGACCGGAATTATATCACTTACTTATTTCTATTTGGTCACTTCAAGAAATCATATTTTTATTTATGATCTAAATGGTGACCACTATCAAGGAAAGGGACAAGAAGGAATATTGCATTCCTCTTTTTTAACGATTCACAAGTAGCATTTAATATAGATGGAAGTATGCAACACATACAATTCCTCTTCGTTCCTTTTTATTTGTGAACATAAGAAAAGTATTCCCCACTAATTTTGACAATGAATAAAACAAAACAAAAACTAAATTTGATATATCAATTAACGTGACTGATCTCACTCAAATGACTCTAAAGAATGAATTACTCTCTCAAATAAGATGTTCACTTGTAATACTTAGGGATCGAATCCACAAGGAGCTAGAGAACCAATTAAATATAATCAGAGTGAATAAAACTAGGTTGGTTTATGATTTTAAAGTAAATAACAATGTAGTAATCCTAATTGTGCACGGCAAATGCTCTAGTAAATTGATTGAGGTTTGAAACTTAATTGAAAAGATGCTAGACTTAGGGTTTATATTCAAGTATCATGGATTATAATCTATAGGCGATAAACAGTTGTTTGCAATGATATTAAAGAGCTCAACTACTTAATAATAAATTCACCAGCTTTCGCCTTTCTGTATGAGTATATCGACTAGATCTATTGACCCAAACAAGTATGTTCGATCAATAGTATGTTCGATCTACTTAATAAAAAATTCATCAGCTTTCGCCTTTCTTTATGAGTATATTTACTAGATCTATTGACCAAAACAAGTATGTTCGATCAATAGCCATGTCGATCGATTATCTAGAGGAATATCGACCGATACACCTTTCAATTCGTCGATCAATTATCCTATTGGGATATCATCGACACACTTCTAGTTAAGCTTTACGCGCGGGTTGAACAATGCTCACTAAGGCTTCTAAATCAAGCTCTCACTATACTCTAGCAAATCTTAGTTTAATATAATAGATTCAGAATCGTTTTGTTTAAAGGTTGCTCAAACATCCAAATTCCTTAGATCAAGTTTCTAGGTAGCCATTCTAGAACATGAGCATTAAGAACATTCTGTTAACGAATATCACAACTAGCAATCCCATAGTTGGGGCTAATCCCCTTAACCTATTTAAACTCTAAATCTAACAAGTGAACTATTCAGACATGACTAAGCAATTCATAACACAAGCAAGATAAATAAACTACATAATAGGTAGATAGATAATATTCCAATCACAAATCTTTTTGAGTTTTCTCTCCAACTCTAAAAACCCTAAAAACCTTTTGTTGTGAAAAGTAAGAATACAAGAAAGCTCTCTTTGGCTAAAACACTATAGCAAAGTATAAATACTTAGGTTAAAACTCGTCAGGATAATCTTGTAATTTGGTAAAGTCTTGGGCTTCAAGTCGGCTGGGTCACCAACTCGCCTTGCGCGCTTTGGCATCAATCGATATCATAGAGTGTGAATCGATTGATTATAATCACTCCGTGTCAACCTCATGTGTTGGTCGATATCCAACTCGGATGATTTCTCTATTTCTCTCCAAAATGCTCAAAAAGATCACTTTCTTGCAAAGTATTCTTGAACCTATAAATATGCTTAAAAAAACTCTATAATATAGTAATAGATATTAAAAAACTTATACCATAGCTAAAAAGTGGGTCAAATTCATGGTATATCAGTGACCCAAAACTATTTTAAAAGTTAACGTTTATAGAAATATTACATTTTTATCATTCATGTCTAATATATTGCTTTCTATTTTATGTGAGAAATATTTTATTTACATTTTTTATCATTCATGTCTGATATATTGCTTTCTATTTTATGTGATAAATATTTTATTCATATAACCTAATATGAACGACTAATATTCTACAGTGAGAGGCACGCATGTTTATTACAATTTGTAAGAGAAAGTTATATGTCTCACACGCAAGAATTAAGATAGAAAAAAACACAACTATTTTGTATGTTCTTGTTCGATATCATTTCAAGTTCAAGAAACACTAGCAGATCAAATCATGGACGTCGATCCAGTGGTGAGGCAAGAACCACAACTAATAGCGGAAGAACTCGCGATGGACTTGTATTTATGTTTACATTTTTCTTTTAAAAACACTATTACTATGAAATATGTGAATTAATTATTAGAACATATATACTTTAGCGTCTGTAAAAAGATAACAATTGCGAATTCAAGATTCTCTATGTCCCCAGGACACAGAACGCTATTTCGGATTCGTTAGCTAGAATTGCTAGGTTTTTTTATCGTGAACTTGTTTTTGTTGGTTGTTCTATTCCGGTCTGGATTCCCAGACCACCTCAAGTTTGAGCAAAAGATCAGCCGTTTGACGTAAAAAAAAAACAATTGCGAATTATGTTTGACCTTGTCAATACAGACTAAAAGTCAATGACTAACCTACTAGAATGCCAGATGTGACAGCTAAACGAAATTAAAAAATAATAATAATTCGAGCTAATAGGTGAAAGATCTCTCAGATCAAGAGATAACTAGAAAAACTGATTATATGTGTAAACTCTTAAATTTTTCACTGTCAATTGGTAAAAAACACTGATGTTGCTGTTGATCTATTGGTCAAATATAATATCATGCAAATTTGGTGGAGCGAACGTATTGCGGTAATTATCTACTTTATATCATATGTAATTAATTTCTATTATATGTCTTTCTTATTTACTAATTTTTATTATTAACAGGAATATGAAACCAAAGGAGGATTTATTCATGTATATTGAAAATAAGCCTTTGTCATTTAACGATTTGTTGGATCAAATTTTTGGTTAACATGATGTTGTTGATCAAGATGAACATTACTCACCAAATTTGCTTGGCCTACAACTCCAGCAAGTAACATTTTTAGCTGTTGATGGAATACATTGGACCAAATGCAAGAAAATCAAACTGTTGAGCGAATAGTGGATATGACTAGTGATCAAGGATGCCAACGATCAATCGGAAGCACGTACGTCTACATGTAGTCCTCCAAGAAGAAGAAATAGTTTTAAAACACAAGTTAGAGAGTGGATTTCAGGATCTTGAAGATACTCGGCAAGAAATTTGTGAAAAATTATTCTCAAGAAAAAAACGTCAGAAGCTAACATATGGTGACGCAACATTGGTTCTGAAAAAGTTACCAAATTAACAGTTAAGATATTTTGGTGGTAGCAAATAAGTTGTTAAAGAATGATAATGATGTACATGAATCTTTTATAGAATTAGAGAACAGAGAAATTAAGATCAGATATATGGAGAGCTTACTCGGCACGGACAAACATGAGAATCCATGCCATCACGTTCATTTGTTGACAACAAGTCAAAACCATTATCAGAATGTTGGAATGGATGGAATTAGTACTTCAAGGGACCTCAGATTGTTAGTGAATTCAAAAGTTTACTTGGTGTGCACTCTATTGGATTGGAAGAGCCACGTTGAAAACAAATAATTATGGCCAGTTCAAGCAATGATGATAGGCTCGTTGAAACTTTTTAAAATATTTTATTATATAAACTTTTAACTTTAAAAGTTTGCTTCTCGGTGTTTACAAATATTTTTATTAGTGTCCAGACATTTACTGTTTACTTTTGATAAGAATATTATTTAATAACACTTGGGTTTATTTTCCTTATCTCTTTAGTAATATTCTTGTAAATATTTGTCGGAAGAAGAGGAGTTTCTCTAAAAGTACATACTTGCCGGAGGCATAGAACTGACATAGGACATAGCAGAAAGGGAACATCAAGCACGACGTGCAAACTTGTCCGCCACTAAATTATGCGACTTCGGAATATGTCGGA
The DNA here is from genome assembly GCA_014822095.1 of Diplotaxis tenuifolia. Taxonomy (NCBI): domain Eukaryota; kingdom Viridiplantae; phylum Streptophyta; class Magnoliopsida; order Brassicales; family Brassicaceae; genus Diplotaxis; species Diplotaxis tenuifolia. The sequence goes on from JABAYD010012362.1 coordinate 5,086, forward strand.
TCGTGAAGTAAGGAAATAAAGTCTGACTGCGTTGGAACTCCTCCAAGTGTGTAGCAAACGCTGACCATTCTTCGGGTGAAGACACCATCTTCATAAATTAAAAACATTATGTTGCAAAAACTACGTCTGAGAAATTGAGGGTCTTCATACACTCTATAGTCCATATCAAAATTTCACATTCTGCATATAAATAAGATAAGCTTCTGCTGAGGTTCATCGCGCCCATCATCTTCTCCTCCGTCCCATTAGTTTCACAAAACCATCCACGTCCAGAAAACTTATCTTGTGCCTTACGCCCCATCAATAAAATAGACTCGATCCTGCGTTGATAAAGACCAGTCCAAGGGTGCGATATCTGAATGATTCCGTTCTGGGGGTGTGAGTTGAGCTTCTACCCAAACTTCACTCTCTACTTCCGCAATCAGAAGAATTTCTTAAGGATTTCCATTTATATTTTATAAATCTTATTATTCCTATTCTTCCAAATGTACCACAAGATCCAAGGAAAGAAGCTGAAATCATACTCCTTTGGTAGTCGCCAAAAGAGATAATCCATATTAGTTAAAATCGACGAAGTCGGGAAGATCCATATTGCATCGTGGATCACATACAATAACTTTTGACCTCAAGTTTTTCGTGACTGGGGTATAATTCCTGTGGGACTTCCCAAATAAAATTTCTCAGTTTAGGCGGATATTTCAGTTTTCAAGTGTAACTCAGTAAAAGATTAAAATTCGGTCAATATGTTATCACAGGTTGATCATTATCTGGGTACAAAGTCTTTATTTTATAATCTAATTTAACCATATACTTACCAGAATCTGTAAAAAAGCCCACTGTAAGAATCTGGTCTATGCGACTAACTAACAGCCAGACCTTGAATGATTTTAACATCGTCGGGATGTATGTATGCATTAGGCAAATTTACAATACATGACAATGTAGCCGGGTTAATATGATGTTCCACCTTTAAAGAATCAATTAGAAACTGAGGTGAAAGTTTTGGAGTTGTTGACCTAGGGCGAGGAGCAGGAAACCAAGGATTATTCTATACCGAATTGGATTGCCCGTTTTCCACTCTTTTGATTAGCTTTTCTTTTAACCAGAGATATAGTTGAGCAGATACTTCTCAAACCATATGATTGTGAATAAGATCTGTGAGGATCATAGGGATCTGTTTTACGAAAATAGCGTCCTTTAAAGACTTTTGAAAATAAACAATCTGGCTTGCCTATTAACCTCCGGTCCACCACAACTGCTTTGCCAAAAGAGCAATATTGAAATCTTCAAGGTCCTGAAAGCTCAAACCACCTTCATCCTTATGTTTGTACATCTTGTCCCATGACATCTAGTGAATCGCTCTTTTATTTCCGTTACCCCACCCCCCTGCGACCCCTCTCCCCCACCAGAACTGAGAAATGACACCTGTAACTTTCTTAGTGACCGTTTTGGGTAGACGATAATAAAACATAACATAATTCGATATAGCAAATGCGACTGATTTAATCATAACTTCTTTTCCAGATTTTCTAAGGAAACCAACAGTCTAGCTGTTAACCTTATTATTAATCATGTCATTTCCATAGCCAAAAACCTGAATCTTTGATCCCCCTATACTCTCCAGTACACCCAAATAATTACCCATACCACCAATTGTACTGATTCATAATTGCTGTTTTATTCTCTCTCCTAATATCTGGTACCTTATGGCCAAATGTTAAGGAATATTTATTGAAATATATGAGCTGCCCCGACACAACTTCTTAATCTTGAAGGACTTTCATAATAACTCCACACTGCATCGAATATGCGTTGCAGAAGAATAAGCTATCATAGGCAAAGAGAAGATGAGATACATATGGTCCTCCACGTGATATTTTAAGTCATGTCAACCTCTTATCTCTTTCCTCTTTCTTAATATTCGCAACAAGAGCTTCCGTACACAAAATAAAAAGATCGATATGGCGACAAGGGATCCCCTTGTTGCAGGCCTCTCTCCGAGATGAGACACCCTTTTGGTTGACCATTAAGCAGTACCTTATATTTAACCGATTAGATACACTTCATGATTCAAAAAACCCACATCAAACAGAATCCCATCTTCAAAAGAAGCCGTTCCATGAAACCCCATTCGACCATATCATAAGCTTTGCTCATATCTGTCTTAATAGACATACATTTTTCCTTGCAAGCGTTACTTGTGCGTAACCCATGAAACATTTTCTGAGCAATAAGAATGTTATCCGAGATTAGTCTTCCTGAGATAAAGGCAGATGGCGCCTCTGAGATTAGCTTAAAAAGCAGATATTTTAACCGCTGACATAGCACTTTCGAAATTATCTTATACCCAACATTACACAAACTTATAGGATGTAACTCTGTCATCCGAGAAGGTTGAAACTTCCTGACCTAAGAAAATCATTAACCATATCAACCACATCATCCTTGATCACTGCCCAAGACTGTTGATAAAATAAAGCAGTCATTCCATTCGGACCTGGAGCTTTCTCTGGGTGCATCATAAATAGAGCCTTTTTAACCTCCTTCTCTATAGTCGTAGCTGTTAAAACCTTATTCTGCTCCAAAGTTTCCGTCCGAGAACTTCCTCTAGAAATTCATCAAAATTGGAAAGAGAGGTCGAATGAAACAAATCCTAAAAATATTTGATTGCAACTTCCTCAACTTCAGTTTCAGAAATAGTTCAATTACCCTCCTCATTATATAAGCCAATAATCCTATTTTGAATCCTCCTTTGCTTAGTTAAAGCATGATAGAATTTAGTATTTCTATCACCACATGTATGCCATGTAGTCCTATTTTTTTGTTCCCAATATAATTCCTCATCTCTATACGCCTCTTTTAATTTACGCGAGATCTTAACCACTTCCTCATGTGACTTTGACATATCGTTTTAAACCTCCTCTAGTGATTTTTGTAGATTATTTATATTTTCTTTTCCATGCAACTGATTTATCTTCCGCAAGACCGATATCTCATGCCGACAATTATGATTTTTTTTCAACAATACCTCCATTCTCTCCACCTCTTTTCCTTGTCCAACCATGCACTAGAGTTTCCATCAAACCATCCTCCACAATCCATCTTTTATCAAATCGTAAATGACGCCGAAATTTAAGAACTTTATCATCCATGGTTGTTACTATTAGCCTTGTTTAATCCTACTATTCCCAAATACTCTACAAAAGAACATGGAAATAAATTATGCCAACCGCTATTTCCCAGACCCCTACCTAATCTGCATCTGACCACATGACCTTCTGTCATGTTCCCGATCCTAGCTAGGGTCGCCGGGACGAGCCATGGTACAAAGGACCGTACCATAAAGGTCTTGTGACCTTACCAGGAAGGTATCATGGCTCAGAAGGAGGGTTAAGGGCGTCAGGGAAGCTGAGACTTAACCAAAACAAGAAAGACACAAGTGTTGGCAAGCTGGACGAGGCTTACGGGAGCTGGACGAGTGGTATGGGAGCTGGACGAGGATGCGGGTAAGCTCCACTAGCTTGGGACAGATCGGAAGGAGCCCAACTAGCTAGGGGAAGCTCGAAGGTAGCTCGGCCAGAGTTGGTAAGCTCCCAGGAGCTGGTGGACTAGCTCACCCAGCTGGACCAGCTAGAACTCAACTCAACTTGGCTAGGTGGAGTGTTGAGTCTTGGTCGGCTGGACCGAGGTGGGACTGAGGCTCGGTCAGGTAGTAGGACGATGGGGGTTTGGGCCTGGTGTCTTGGTACACGGGCTAAGAACTCTGACAAAGGTAATGGGCCTTTTGTTATTCAGCCCACACGCCGAAAATGAGCAGTTGGTCGGTTGCATGCGAGAAGGTGCAAAGGGGAGCGGTTGGTGCCTTTCTCCTATCCGGTTGGTGCATGTTCGTCCCTGGGAAGTTGGCAAGGACTTTTCTTATAAAAGAAGAGTATTAGGCCACAGAAATCCCAACACCTTGCTCAGGCAAAACCTTGCAAAAATACAAAGACAAAGAAAGAGAGAGAGAAACCGGTTTTGGTGAGAACCGAGAAGAGTTTGTTGGTTTTTGGTGTGTGTGTGTGTTTGTGGAGATCATGTCGCGTGAGGATGGATACCAGGAAGCAGAAGGAACAAGGCCAAGAGGAAACCGTGGCTAAGGTTAGTGATGTGAACCGAGAAAGCCATTGCCATGGCCATGTGGTTGGATCCGTGTTGGTTCGTGGGAAATGGGAAACCGGTTGCATTCATCTCTGTTTTATATCATCTCCTAATCTTCATCGCTTTCTATTTGTGATCGTGTAAGGGAATGGGACACACGAGCCTTAAACCATGGCCTTTGGCCGGTTCAAAGGCAGTTTGAGGACGAGATAGGGTTTTCTACCCATGGTCGGTTTTCGTGTGACCAAAACCCCTAATTCCTTGCACACATAAGTTTGATGATTTTTAGGAGTTTTAGGAACAATCAGAATTATATTTGGAGTTGATTAGGTCGAATCCCAATTTTAGGGTTCTTAGGAATCCGATTACATTATTCTCTTAGTTGGGATTTATCATGAATTATCATGGTTTCTGTTTAGTTTTTAGACCACTTTTGGAAAAGTGGTTAGATTTGGCCAGGAACCTAGTTTAGGCTCGGAACCATGCAATTGTTTAGCCTCGTGTATTAGGTTATCCGATTATGATTATATGTGCTTGTGCTTGTGTAGTTTCAGGTGTAGACAATGACCGTGGCAAAGCCAAGGAGCCGTGATGGCCGTGATGGATGTGTGGGATATGGGATTAGTCTTGTTTTAATTATGAACTTATGTTAGCCTATAGTGCAAAACGAATCACATGAATACCTTGTATCACTCTGATTTATATTTATACAATCTGTTTACCCCTTATATGATCTGATTGTTCACTCTAATTGCATGAACCTCAATACATTGAAAATAACTCAGAAATATGTAGACTTAAAATCGGAATCAAACATAGAAACATTTAGGTTAAGGCCTTGGTTCGGTTGGGGTCCAAAGGACCAGGATCGGGTCTTACAAGTTGGTATCAGAAAATGCTTGATTCTAGGATTTTGGGGTTATGTTGGTTCATCACACATCCGGCT
>JABAYD010012372.1:0-17130 GCA_014822095.1 Diplotaxis tenuifolia
AGGAATTCCTGCAAGCGACGACGCCGTAATAAAATGCCACATCATCTGTGAAAAAAATCCAAACCTAACTAATAAAATCAAAACAACAAATATTATTTTAAATTAAGGTTATTTTCAAATTGATAAACGTTTAGTAGAAATATAAATATTATAAACAAAGAAGTATATCAAATTTTGTCTGATGTAAAAAATATTTACATAAAAAAAACAAAAAACAGAGAACAAACCTTACTTCGGATCTCAATAACGTTTAACATATTATATATACAATATTTTCATTTTACAGTCTTGCTATATTTTTCTGTTTCATTATTATTTGATGTCATTAGAAGAATCCACTAAACAAAAAAACGAGAAAAATACACGAAAACATCAATGGTTCCGACTCCGCGCTTGCGCGGGGGTATGCAACTAGTAATAGTAATATAATGAAAAAGAAAAATAGTGTGATTCCATAAAGTGTGTGTCGCTTAAGTGTCATTTGTTCATTTGTCCTTTTCTGGTGTGCTTTTCTCTCAATATATGTATGAGGGGATTATTCGTGTTGATTTTGCTTTTAATAGTTTGGTAATAAGAAGGGTTTTACTCGCAGAGAACACGGTTTTCTTAACCTTAACAAAATCCCATGTGACACACACACTCTCTCTCTTGTTCTTAAAATCCTCGGATACAACGATTACTTCTTCTTGTCGTGTCTCTGTGACAGTTTGTCTCTTTCTCTCTCTATCTCATTATCTCTGTTTTACGGTTACCTCTGATTTCTAGGGTTTGAAGAATTCTATGGAGCCTCCAACGGGAATCTTATCTTCTCTGTGGCGATTCATACTCTTCATTCCTTATTTCACTGGCTTACTCCTTCTCGGTGTTCTTAAAGGTATCAACTTTCACTCAATCCTACTCTAATTCGTTGATGGCTTTATCGCTTTTTTTTTTGTCATTCAAGTCACCATTCGACATGATTGCTTCATCTTCGCGATGATGGATTTTTATCAGGGGTTTTAAATTTATTGTGGTCCATTTTATGTATTAAACTTAGTCACATGATGTTGACCTCTGCTTATTCTGTTTAATGTCAATCAAAAGGGGCAAAATATATATATATATTTTTCATTCATTCATTCATTAAGTGCTTCTACAAGTCACTTGAAACTAGCAGTTCAACCCAGTTTAGGGTTCTTAAGTTCCAAACTTTATTTGAGGACAACATTTATAGAGTATCTTTCAATCATTTCATCTACCAATTGCCTCCAAAACTACTGAAATTGTATGGAGTTAGCATTTCTCTTTTAATCTGGTTAACAAGTTTGGTGTTCTTCAATGCCATAAAGTTCCATGACTTGTTTTGCTTAGGTGTCGTTTTCTGCCCGATTATATGCATCATTGTGGCTATTGGAAACTCTGCAATCATCTTAGGCCTTTTACCAGTTCATGTGTTTTGGACTCTCTATTCCATAACCAGGTTACTTCCTCTCTTGCTTTTCTACTATAATGTTACCTTCTTAGTTGTTACTGAAGAGTGTATCTTTACTTGGTTTCAGTGCTAAACAATTAGGTCCAATCTTAAAGCTCTTTCTCTGTTTATGCCTCCCTATCGCCATCATTCTCTGGCTTGTGGTTAGTATCATAGGAAGTATCCTTGGAGGAGCTTTGTATGGCTTTTTTTCCCCAATCTTCGCCACTTTCGATGCTGTTGGGGAAGGGAAGTCTAATCCACTTTTCCATTGCTTTTACGTAAGTTACATTTTCATATTCTCTATGCTTCTTTTGTGAATCACTTCTTCAAACATTTACTCTGTATTGTATAGGATGGAACTTGGAGCACTGTGAAAGGCAGCTTCACCGTTGTCTGCGACTTTAAAGATGTCTGCTTTCACTCCTACTTGTCGTTTATGGATGATCTTAGAACATCTAGTGCGGATAATGGTCACTATTATGAAATAAGGTCTACACAACTCTCACAAAAACTCACTTAAGTTATGCTTTTTCTTACAGTTTGTAACTTATATATATATTTTCAGGTTACTGCAAATTCCAGGCGCTGTGATAGCTGCGGCTCTTGGAATACTTGTAGACTTCCCAATGATATCACTCATAGCATTGTTCAAAAGCCCCTACATGTTGTTTAAAGGATGGCGCCGTTTGTTTCATGATCTCATTGGACGTGAAGGTCCTTTCTTGGAGACAATGTGTGTCCCTATCGCTGGCCTTGTGATCTTACTCTGGCCTTTAGGTGTTGTGGGTGCTGTTTTAGGATCTGTGGTCTCTAGTGTCTTCCTTGGTGCTTATGCTGGTGTAGTCTCATATCAGGTTTGTTATTATTAAAAAAAAACTCTGATTGATTTTGAGATGAAAGTGTGAGAGTTCTTATGATTGCTTCTTCTTGTCTCTTAATTACACACAGGAATCTTCCTTCTTCTTTGGCCTCTGCTATGTTGTTGCTTCTTTGTCGATTTACGATGAGTATAGCAATGATGTTCTTGACATGCCTGAAGGTTCTTGCTTTCCCAGGTTTGTTTCTCTACACCAATTGCTTAACATACAAATCTTTCTCTTGACTCTAGAAACTTGTTTTTTTTTTTAAAAAAAAAAAGGCCAAAGTTTAGAAGAAAGGAAGAGGAAGGTGGTGCAGGTGGGCTTTCAAGACCAAACTCTTTCAAGACAACTCCATCAAGAGGAGGTTCGAACAGAGGCCCAATGATTGACCTGAAGCCACTTGATGTACTCTACAATCTCTCTAATACCATCATTTTGGGTTATTATTGTCTGTACTAAAATTGATATCTTATGGTATTTGCAGCTTTTGGAAGCTCTGTTTGTGGAGTGTAGGCAGCACGGAGAGATAATGGTAACGAAAGGGATTATAAACTCAAAGGACATAGAAGAAGCTAAGTCTAGCAAAGGCAGTCAAGTGATCAGCATTGGCTTACCTGCTTATTCTCTTCTTCACGAGCTTCTACGCTCTATCAAATCCAATTCCACCGGTTTGTTACTAGGTACGTTTACAATAACGTGGTTCTCAACAGTTTTACAATATACAGTATCTTTAGAGCTGGCATGTTTTTGTATAGGTGACGGTAGAACAGAGATAACAACAAGGAACCGACCAAAAGACACCTTCTTTGATTGGTTTCTGAATCCGTTTCTGATCCTTAAAGACCAGATCGAAGCAGCAAATCTATCTGAGGAAGAAGAAGAGTATCTTGGAAAGTTGGTACTGTTGTTTGGAGATTCAGAGAGACTTAAGAGCTCTGAACCTCCTCCTTTAACGGAGTTAAGAAAAGCTGAACTTGACGCATTTGCTCGCAGGTAACATATAAAAAACTTCATTAACAAAGTAATGAGCTTTGTGTGTTTGGTTTAACCTTTGTGTGTTTTGGTTTTAAAGGCTTCAAGGATTGACCAAGTCAGTATCAAGATACCCAACGTTCAGAAGGCATTTTGTGGAACTAGTCAAGAAACTATCAAATGATCTAGACAAGAAACATAACCGGTTTGAAGGTGGCGGTTCAAGACCGGTTAAGAAAACGGTTTCTAGGATTTTCAGCCAGAAATCATTAAAGAAAAAGACAGGTAGCAACAATGGGTCTGATCAAGAATCACCAAACCGTGGCTTAAGAGGCGCTGACATTGTGTAAAGTACTAAATGAACAGGAATTAGATCGCAACCACTATTGTAAAATGATACACTTATACAGTAATTGGAGACCTTTAAGACAAGTGTATATGAAACTGTTTTCAGTGATCTAACAATTTGATATTACAAATGTTTTTTTCTGACTCGGCTTTTCTTGATGTTGTTCCTTAGAAACAGCAGAACCGTTTCTTCTGCAAAAAAAAAAAAAAACAGCAAAAACATTTTTCACTTTAGTCCTCGTATTTTTGAAAATTAACGGATAAAGGCTAATGTTTTTGTTTGTATAACTTGGTCCTAAATTTTGACAATTAGGTTACCGTAGGTTCGTCTTGTCCTTTGTTGTTATCACGGCGTTGCGAGGGGGCACGACCACTAGCGTTTGTCTTCTTGTCGTCTCGAGCTTTAGCGAATATAACGGTGAAACCTTCGGCTGAAGCTGGATCGTTCACGTCCCATTCTCCGAATTTTGGTAATGGTCGATCTTGTTGTTGTCTTTGTTGATTGTTCTGCTTTTAAAAGAAAAAGTTAATCCAACACAAATAAATGATTTGTTTAACTAAACACAGACATTTTAACAAAATCAATGCAATAGCATACACGAAATTAAGAAATGCTGAAAAGTAAAACGATTTAGATTTTAAAAACGTAAATTGTATTGTAACAAAAATGTGAAAATTAAGAAAGTCTTACCGATGCCATTCAAATATTTGTGTACAATATGAGATTTTAGCAGATGAGATGATCTTCTGCTTTTATTTCTGGTGTTCTTAATGAATAAACGCTTTGATAATTACGTTTTTATTTGTTTTGATAGCGAATTTGATCAATGTTAAAAAGGAATGAATATTCAGAAACAATGAGCGTTTTTCTAAGGTTTAAATATAGGTTCCGTTGTTTTTATTGTTACAACGTGAAACTAAAAAGCACACCAAAAACGCCACGTATTGTATGTCTTGTAAACGAGAAACGGGACGTTTTCTCGTTCATTACTGATTGTTTATGTTAGTCGATCAATTCATCGACTCCGATATTGCCACGTGTTGAATTGTCCATACATACTATTCGAGGCCAGCACCAGCGTTTCATAACATATCCATTAGTTTGTGATTAGTCTTAAACCGGTCTTAATAACGGATAGGTTTATTGTTGCACTGATCTGACGAAACTAAGCCTCACTTATGATCGATTATCAACAGTTAATTAACTGAGTTTTGAGAATTTGGTTCACGATCAGATTGCATCTCGAATCCGGTTCGGTCAAGTTAAACCGAAAATGAGCTTTAAATTAAACAATGTTTGCTTTATTGGTGGAATAGAGAAAAACAATGTTTACCAATACAATCATCTATTCTACAAGTACAAACAGATAAAGCTCCAAGAGAAGCTTTGTTTTTGGAAGTAACTGAACAAAAGAGAAATATGATCAGTTTTGACGGGACAGAGCAAGAAACACAGTAGCCGCTGAGATCTGAACTTTGAGATCAGCAATATCAATATCATGTCCACCTTCAACTAGTCCCCACTTGTCCACCTGCATGAAACAATGTTGACAAAGATAAGATACATTGGAAGCAAAAGTTTATACAATGTTAGCATGAGAGTGATGGATGAAACAAACCTGTAAATCTTCTTCAAGTCTAATCAATTTGATCGCATCATCGATCTGCAACTTCCCACAGTAGATACCAAGAGCGATTACTACAGAGTGAGCAGATGCTTCAAGCGCATCGATGCTTGCAAGTTCACCATCATTAGTCTTCTTGAGAAGAGCTTCTACTGCTTTCACTAGCTTGTCATCTTGTTTTCCTCCAAAGATGCTAGAATACACTTTGGGTTTGATCCCAAACTCTGATTCTACCCACTCAAGTAGAGGATCAATCCTCTCCACCTGAACCTCTGCAAAAGTAGGCACACAAGCGACATAAGTCTAAAGACTCCCAAGTTTCGTGAAGTTGAAGAGAAAGTGTATGTACCATGGACGTCACTAGTTAGATCGTTATCCTCAGGCGCTCGGAAAAAGACGAGATCTTGATGTAACTTTCTTAATAGATGCTCGATGATCTTTGGGCGTGTGAGAGGAACTCTTTCAAGTGCAGTACATGCTAGTTTCATCAGCGGCATTGTGAATGGTCTGATTCCTTCTGCTAGCTACACATATATCATTGGATTTGATACCAAAGTCAGTCACTACACAAACATTAAGTAGAATGACAATATAAAACGAGAAGAGAATGGCCAAGTCTAATGCTTTAACATCTCATAAACCAAGTTCGCTTCCACAGTGGACGGTCCACTAACCCAATTTTCAACCTATTGATCAGATTACAGAACTCAGATCGCAAAAAACCAGAAGCAGATCAAACATAGGCTCTAAAGAGACCCAATTTTACAAGTAATTCAGCTAAAATCTATCAAACCCATTATTGATCAAACACCAAATACTCAGGTTAGATGCTCATTGGCATAACAAGATCTCAGCTTTAGGTTGAGTAAGCAATGAACAGATCCAATTACAAGGATTCTAGCTAAATCGCATCAAACCCATAACTGATTAGCTCCAGATCACCAGATACATTGCTTAGAGAGACGAAAGAGATGGAATTTTGAAAGTGAAGGAACCTGATACTCCCACTCAGCAGCAATGGCCTTAGCAAGCGCCAAAGAAGGAAGCTTGAGAGGTCTCTTCGAAGGAGTCTTAAGGGTTCTGTAATCGAGCATCACAGTCCATCCATTCCCATCGTCCGCTTCTCTCGTCGTCACCTTCTTGTAGAACCTCTTCCCCACGATCGAACCCGTCATGAACGACGTCGGCATCGTCACCGAATCGGAGTCGCCGCTCCGCCGAGCGTTCGGGGCTTTCACGAGGATGGGTTTCTCGGTCTCCTTCTCGAAAGTGAACGAAGATGATTGACCATCGGAATCGGGTTGACGAGCAGCAGATGATGTACAGAGCGATCGAGCACGAACGAGTCTAGATGACTTGAAAGCTCTTCCGATTACGATCGCCGCCATTGATCCTCCCTCTCAGGTGGTTCTGACCCGACGAAAATTGAACTCTCTCTCTCTCTCTCTCTCGATTAGGGTTCTAGATCAGAGATGTAGATCCAGTACGCGTCGTTTTGCCGGAAGTGATAAAACCCCTCAGAGTATTTGAAAACCGAAATTTGATTATTAACCAAACGGTAATTTAGGTTCGGTTTTTAGGATTTGATTTGATTTTGGTTTAACTTTTCGGTTTGATTTTGGTGTTGACGTCACGAGTGACGAAACAGTTCATTGATGCTTCGGAGTTCGTCCCACATCGGATATAAGAGGTTTGTCTACAAAGGTTTAAATAATCAAGGATCTGGCCAAGCAAGGCAACGGGGTGGGGCCCAGGAGATTTGTCTGCTTAGTCCTATCTAAACCCTGAACCATCCTTAAACAAGGATTTCATCTGTTGGGGGTCTTTCGCCGGCGTTTCCCCTGTAAAATAATTAAAAAACGTTGATGGTTTAATTAAGAGACATGTCTCCATGTATAGACCCATTGGGTTTGGGCGGTATTGGTTTGTTAGGTGGTTCTGTTGAAGCTGGGTTGGTGTCTGCAGTTGACCGTTTCCTCGCCTTTCCCTCCCACCCCCAAATTTTATTTTTTTTTTCTTTGTAAATCAGATTGTTTTAGAAAATTTTACCAAAATAGAACAGATAATTAAATGTTGTTTTTCCATAGTATAATCCTTTAAAATCTGATTAAACCTTTCAATATAAAAATGAAAATTAATTTCTCTAACTATATCTAAATTTCCTAATTTTATTTAATGTTTTTGAATACAACCAAAATTTTATTCTCTTGCTGGCAGTGTATATGAAACCCAGCTATCATCAGATTATTGGGTCGGCCAAGCCGCAAATGAATAAATAATTTAATTTTTGATATAATAATAAATCAGCTATTGAAATATAATATATAATTTATGCTTGAAAATAAAGAATACTTAAGTAATTTTTTATTTTTATTTGACATATCAACTATAGAAAAAATTAGACAATTTAACAATTTTGGTAAGAACTTAGGAGTTGTGACACTTAATAAAAAATATCATTAGTCTTATAATTCATACATTTTTTAAATGAGAAATTTCATTGGATAACCGTTTTTTAGTTTATTTCCACAAAATAGCTTTCAAAGAAAATAATACTAAAATATATTTTATTAAAAGATAAATATACAGGGTTAACTAATCTAAACTTTAGGGTATAGAGTTAAGGGGTAAAGTTTTGGATGAAATTTAAATTTAAAATAAAAAAAATATTACAAATTCAAATAAAAATGAGCTATTTTAGTTATTTTATTCTTTCAGGGTTATTTTGTGACAAACCTCAAAAAATGACTATTTGAAAAATTGCTCTATTTAAATTTATACTTTAAAATAAGAAAATTATACTTTAAATCCAGAATAAATAAAAAGTAAAACATCAAATTGTACTTTAACTACAACGAAAATAAACTAATATCAAATCACTTGCACTAATTATGGTTCTTTCTATCATCATTCACTTTATTTCTTCAAGTGACAGTGAAAATTTCATTAAAATTCAAAAATTACAAAATAGTTTAATTGGTAGTATTAATTATAAATGATAAAAAAACAGAATGTTCAATCTTAATTAAAATACATAAAATATTTTTTCTTTCTTTCCAGCCGGTACAAGATGGAGTAATCTGGCCATACAACTCAGATGGGAACTACTCAGTAAAATCAGGATACCATTATATTACTTCAGTTCAGAACTTGGGTAAAGAGCTTCTTCGCCAACGTTGACAAAATTACTTTGGTCAGCGCCTATACCACCTAAACTGAAACATTTCTTTTGGAAAATTGGATCCAGAATTATACCAGTAAAGGAAAATCTACATTATCGACACATTGCAGTTGATCCATCATGTTCTCGTTGCTGTAACCCTTGTTTATCAAGTGATCATGCTTTCTTTACATGTTCCTATTCACAACAGGCTTGGCGTCTCTCTGGATGACCAGTTTCTTTATCGCATGAAGATGACTCCTTGGAAACAAAATTAGTTTCAATGTTTACTTGGGCTGTAAACTCTGCTATACCGATTGAACAGAGACTACTACCTTTGTGGCTAATATGGCGTTTGTGGAAATCTCGCAATGACCTACTCTTTAATAAACACGCTCATACGGTGGAGGAAGTTATAACAAGAGCAAAGGCAGATCTCAAAGAATGGTTAGACTTAACAAAATCAACGCAAATTCAGCCTCAAAGACACACACAAAGTCTACATAATGCTACGTCCAACTGGACTCCTCCTCCATTAGGTTGGGTCAAATGTAACTACGACACATCACACAAAGAGGGTCCTCAAGCATCAGGTCTCGGGTGGTTAATACGTAATCATCAAGGAACCTTATTACAAGCGGGAATGGGGAAATTTGAAGGAAGAGCAACAGCAATGGAATCTGAACTGTCGGCTTTAATTTGGGCAATGCAAGCGTGTTCTTCATTGGGTTATACAAGAGTTATCTTTGAAGGTGATTATCTGGGCATACATAAATTCATTTCCGAAGAAACAAAATCCCCACGATGTTCCCATTTGATTAATACAGTGCTTACTTGGGAAACAAGATTTGTTTTTTCATCGTTTCGCCATGTTCGTCGTCAATGTAATTCATCAGCAGATTTATTTATCTAAAAAAGCGCTTTCATCAATGACGGATTGGAGCCTGTTTCAGTCTTGTCCTTACTTTCTTTACAATAACATTTGTGTTGATATGAATCAATAAAATCGTTTTTAGCCGGAAAAAAAATACATAAAATATTCTAATAACATAATTAAAAACTAAGTAAAAATACATTCTGGTTCAACGAGTTTTAGTGGATTTTTGCAATTTTACTGAACTTTTAAATATTTTTTTTTTTAGAACTCAAACTGGATTATATATCAGGTCACTGGGTCTACATGTTCCCTATGTATGCACATTTGGTGGAAACACACTACCTCCATATTCATGTACTGGGAAAGAAGTATCAGAAGAAGCTGATAAACCATTAGCAAGAACTGCATCTACAGCTGGATGAAATACACCTGCTGGTCTACATGATTGGCACAAAGTTCTTCACCTTCCTTCATTGGTCAGATTTAAATGTACAATACAATCTTTAAAAACTAGGAAACGAGACAGGAAGAAATGACGCCACAAAATATCACATATAAATACTTTTAGTCGAGTAAAGAGCATCAATACATTTTCCATTTTCTGTGAGTGATGACAATAACTTGCAATTGATGAAAGACAGTATAATAAATACAATCAAGTGAAGAGAAACTCATGAACGTTTAAGACTAAATTGACATGACATCTTGGTTCTTCATATACACAATTCTATGATTGTAGATACCAGCAGGTTACAAAATCCAGTTTTCATGTAAACACTAATAACTGTGTGTGAGAATCAAAGCACATATTCACATTTAAAACTATTTGTTTTCATGAGTTTAAATATTAAAATAAATTAAACTATGATATAATGATAAACAGTTATAATGAGTAGAAATATTTACTAAAAGTAGTGACAGATTTTAAAAATTACGGCAAACATGATAAATCAGTAGAATTATTTTTTTTTAAATAATAGATGTAAAGATAGATAGATGTAAACATAACAAAAATGAAAACAATAAAATGTTTGTTATTTAAGTATATATTTGAAATTTAGGCGTAGTATGGGATAAAATGTTTTTCTAAAAACAAGAATTGACGACAAGGAAAACGTTGTGTTCGGCCCAGCCGTCTCCCGAACATACCCGTGAAAGGCGTCAGGTTCAGAAGATAATCATCACCAAGATGTTCTAACCCATCACGCCAGGATCGTGGGATCTTTGATGTGTAGAGTCTCCAAGATCATGACACGTCATCATTGAGACCCATCATTTAGCTTCTCTCATTATTTTTCCAAATAGCAATCAACGTTTTAAAGCTTCTTCTCATTCATCATCGATCCCCCTCCTATCCTCGTCGTCAAACTCCAATAAACAAATTTAGAAGCGAAAAAAAACGATTGATTTCGAAATCGATCTATGGCGTCGTGGAATTCGATTCCGCTAGAAATATCGTACGAGGTCGTGGGATGGATTGCGTTTACGTCGTGGTCGATTAGCTTCTACCCTCAGCTGATTCTCAATTTCAAAAGGAAAAGGTAACAACCCAAGTCTCATCCTATACCTCTCGAGATTCGTTCGTTGTTTTTTGGAATCGAAATTGAAACTGGGTTCTCTTTGTTTGATAGTGTGGTAGGATTGAACTTCGACTTCGTGCTATTGAATTTGACGAAGCACTCGTCGTATATGATCTACAACGTCTGCCTCTACTTCAGCCCCATCATCCAAAAACAGTACTTTGACACTTATGGCGATCAAGAGGTTACCCTTTTCTTCATTCAAGTTTCTTCCTTTTAGAGTCCTTTTTTTGTTAATCATTTTATTTGCAGATGATACCTGTGGCTGCTAATGATGTTGCCTTCTCAATCCATGCTGTTGTGATGACAGCTCTTACACTCTTCCAGATCTTTATCTATGAGGTTTGTTGATTTTCTCCCTTTTTTTTTTGTCTTATGGAATCTATGCTTTGTTTCTCTGTCTCTGATGGTTTCTTTGTGACTTATTAATATGTACTATCAGCGTGGACCTCAAAAAGTATCAAGATTTGCTACTGGTCTTGTGGTTCTTGTCTGGGGTTTTGCAGCTGTCTGTTTCTTCATTGCTTTGCCTACACAGTCTTGGCTCTGGCTCATTACCATCTTCAAGTATGTTTCCTCTTATCTTTGTACCTAACTCTTCTAACTGTAATCTGATGAGAATGTTTCTTTGTTGTATTTAGCTCGATTCAGGTTGGCATGACATGCGTCAAGTACATTCCACAGGTTAGTAACAAATCCTCAAACTTAGCAAGTAGTTTCTTGAATCTGTATTCATTCATGTGTTTGCTTCACAGGCGAAGATGAACTTCACTAGGAAGAGCACAGTTGGGTGGAGCATTGGGAATATTCTTCTTGATTTTGGTGGAGGACTCGCTAACTACCTGCAGATGGTTATTCAATCTATTGACCAAAGTACCCAACCCTCTCCTCCATCTCATTTTACATCCTTTGCTTTTTGTTTGCTACCCAAAAACTAACATCCACTTCTTTGTTGTTTCTTGTAGATTCCTGGGTGAATTTCTATGGCAACATTGGAAAGACTCTTTTATCACTCGTAAGAAAACTACAGGACCTTCTTTTTAAGAAAATGTTCATCTGAGTGTTCTTTGTTTGTCTCTAGTAAATAACTATCTCTCCCACATATCTTTTTTGCAGATTTCAATATTTTTCGATATCCTCTTCATGTTTCAACACTATGTGTTGTACCCTGAGAAGAAAACCTCAAAATCTCTGGAAACTGGTCAGGAATCCAACGAACCTCTCATAGATCCTTCTCATGAACATGTTTAGAATCAAAGTCAGAAACACACACACAAAACCCCTATTAGCTCTCCACCGCCTTCCCTTTTGTACAAAAGTAAAACAACTTTTAGGACTCCCTTGTTTATCACATGTTGTTTTATTATTTGAGTAATTTCCATGTATCATAGAAACAAATAATATGTAAAACTGGCAATCTTGAGTTTTTCTTGTAAGAGAAATGATTATTGTCTGATGAATTGTTGCAGTTGATGTTCTAATACACTTTTCATCTATCAAAAAGTCGGTGAGAATCTTTCTTGTTCCAGATAATCATGTTTACTGTACTATCCTATAGAACTTTAGTATCTCTTTATTAATTTATTGGACCACTAATCATCAAAAAGTTATACTAATATATAAAAAGATAATATACCTCTTCTGCAAGATAACAAGTCTTCAATAATTGTATAGTGGAAGTTATCTACACAACTCAATTTGATCTGGTCCACAAGTTAACACTTTTTAAGGGTATTGTTTTTTTTTTTTTGACTTTTTAGGGGATTCCGTGTCCCGCAAGCATATTCTTAAGTACCTCTTCTTATTAAATCCTTCAAGCAAACCTTTTTATCATTTTCACATCTTCTTCTTCTTCCTTCGTATAGTAAAAGTCTCATCAATAACCTCCTGAGATGAAGCGTGAAGGCAAGCAACACGGTATGGTTAGAACCTACAGGATCCTGCCTCCGTCCCTGAATCCAAGACCAGAAGCCAAGTTGGTCAACCCTTTGACCTGTCGTCCAACCGCTGGTTTATTCACCAAAGTGTCGTCCAAGCCGACCAATCACTCCAAGTTCACCGGGAAATGTGGTCAGGCAAGGTGCCTTGAGTGCCATATGCATCCCATCACCAAATCCAAAGCCAAAAGTAAAGGCTCTTCCAAGGTTAGAACTAATGACGTCACCTATAAGATGCTGACTTGGCAGGTTGCTTCTGGTGGGTCAAGACCCGGTTTGAAGCTTTCCGGGTTCTCTGCTACTGGACTCCTTGATCTTATGTCTGATGATTATGGTTATGATCATGACTATGAATCTGACTATGATCATGACTATGAATCTAATGATGAAGAAGAAGAATACATAGGGTGTGTTGTAGAGGAAATTGTGAATAATATACAGAGTGATGATGACGGTGAAAAGGAAGAAAATGGGTCTCTTGATGATGATGATGATGGAAGGATGAGTTATTGTGATGTGGGGATGATGATGGTGATGATGGATCATGTTGAAGAATTTGATGAAGAAGGATGGTGTTTGGTTGAAGAAATGATGGCTTAACTGATATATATCTTTGATTTATTCCTCCCCAATAATTGTATTTCCTTTTGCTTTGTAAATTTGCTTTAATAACTTTGGGGGGGATGAATGATTTATCATATCTATGTAAATGTGATTTATTATTTAAACCAAAAACTATGATTTGTATTTATAATAAATTCTGTAAAGTTGAAACACTTACTCAACAACTCTCAATTCATATCCTGCAATCACATCTCAATGAACAGCAACACAACAAACATATTTATCTACTGTACACTCAAAGATTCTCTCTTTTATAACATCTTGAGTTTCGAGGACAGATCTTTCTAATAGCTTTGAATCCAACAGAGAAGAGTCTATCTTTGTTCTCAAAGATTCCTCCTTTATGTTTTGGTTGGTCCTTCTGTTTACCTGACCATCTCAGGGTTGAAGCAAAGACATAGAAACGGTTTGTTTGCTTTCTTGTAAGTCTTGCTCTGAAAGAACAACACAGCTAGCGTTAGTCTTCACATTACTAATAGAAATGAGAAATGTTCTTCTTCTTCTTCTCATGATTTGTTGAAATCTAAATCCTACCTTGGAGTTTTTATTTTGAGCCTTGGTGTTTCCCATCAAAAGCCTATATCACAAAAAGAGTTCAAGAACATCAATTCAAATGCAAATTGTGACTCAAAGAAGAGAAAACAAGGCTTACCTCAAGAAACTGAATCTTGGACGAACTGATTTTTCGTTGTTCTTGATCGAATTTTCACTGCGAGATTAAACATCATAAGACAAAGCAGATAGATGACAAGATTATTAGGAAAAAAAAAACAACAAATCAAAAACTGTATTTTGTTTACCTTATTTTCTGTGTGACAACAAGCTCCATAGCTTTGTCTTGAGTTTCTAATCTATACACCGATGAGTTCTTGATTACTTCTTCTTTTTCTTCATCAGTGGAGCTCATCTTCAATAACTCTCTCTGATTCTCCTTCTGTTCCATTTCATCAAGCACTTCAACAACATCCTGCAAATCATCTTTATCCACCACAACGTCTTCTTGCTCCAAAACTACAACACATTTTCTTTCTTCTTCTTCATCATCTTTCTCAATACTCAAAGCCACAAGCTCTTCACTTACTAATTCAGTTTCACCGCTCTCTTCTTCTTCCTTAACCTCATCTTTAGTCAATATCTCCAAAGTGTTTAGCAACACTGCAACACTTTCTGGTTCTTGTTGTTTCGAGTCATCATCTGAAGCAGCTTTTGCTTTCTTGGATTCAGCTATTTTCTTGTAATAAGCGTCAAAGAAAGCTTTCTTCTGAGCAACAGATCCAGGCTGAGAATATTTCTCGGCTTCATCGACATACTTGTTGTGCGAGAAACTTGACCATTTTCCCCATTCAAGATTCTCTGTCATGAACCTACCAAACGAGACTGATTGGCTAAGCGCATGGACCGTATTATCCTGCAATTCAGATTTGTGAACTTTCTCATGAATCAAAAGTGTTTCCAATCAAAATCTATCAAGCTGGCCATAAAGTTAATAATTTAACATCGATTTTCCTGGACATTTTTGTTACAAGGAGGAACCAAATCACAGGAACTACAAACCTGATGATATTCATTACAAGAACGAGGAGCTACGAACGAATATGAAGGAAACAAAACAGCAGATTCACCCATCGCTAATCCTCAAAAGTATAATATTTTCTCTCTGAAATAGTTTTTTTTTTTTGTTTTTCTTCTTTCTGTGATCCAAACGGCTAACAGAATTCGAACGTTCGAAAACAATTCTTTTCTCAGACCAAACACATGTTTTATAGAACAGTTTTGTTCAAAACTGGGTCCCACGAAAAAATAAAAGTTTAAGAACTTGAAACCTCAACTTTGAGTCCCTTTATATATTAGAATTTTATAGAAAAATTGTAAAACTGTGCTTAAATTATGAACCCAACAAGTTTAACCAAACAATATTATTTGTGTTATGGTTGTTAACATGAAGTGGTTGAGAATTGAAACAAATGTGCAAACGAAATATTTCTAGTGATAGAAATAGGTACAAGAAAAAAAAAACTGAAAAAACTGAAAACTCTTTAATTGAATTCTGATTACTTTTTAATTGCTAGATAATATTAACGCGCTTTAAATATATTTTACTTACTTTTACGAAAAAAAAATTTCTCTGTTTAGTTGTTCTTTAGTAATGGTCGACGGAACTATTTATCAGATACACATAACACGTTACACAAACACCAGTTTGTAAAAATCTTTGGACAAATAGGATACAAAACCATGAATTTGGACTCATTTAGAGCCTTGTGTGTGGGTGTCACAAAAAAAAAGAGCCTTGTGTGTAGACAAATTTGAACTTTGGTAAAAATTTGCTGACGTAGAAAAAGGTATGATGGTAAATTGGTAATCACTCAATATATATATATCAAGTTTGGGATATTGCTACCAGTAGCGCTTTAAACTCTGCTTCTAATGTCAAGGATGTTGTGAGTGTAGAAGCTTGCCATGCTCCTATAAAGATCCTGTTTGAAATTTCTTATTTCTAGAATTATAGGACCCATCATAGTTGGATTTTAGCCTTACTTGAGGTGGTCGTTTCCAAGTGTTATGTTGACCATTTCTCTGTTGTTGGTGGGCTGGACCTTGAGATCTTTTGAGGGAAGTTTGAGCTTCTTTCCATTCTTTATTATCCAGTTTAGCCAGCTGTAATGATGTTGCCCAACCAGTTTGGCGCTTCTGAAAGAGTAGTAGGTTCCCTGTGTTTCCACATTCTCCATAGAATCCAGAACCCCAATGATTGATAATTTGTAGGTAAGCTTTTAAATAGAGTCTCTATATCTTAACTTCATAAGAATCCGTTGCATCTGCAAGTATATTTAGGCCCGGGAAATATTTGAACCTCTCCATATCTTCTGTGCATACGTACAGTCAAAGAAAAGGTGTTGACTGGTTTCAGGCTGTAGACATTGAGGACACGTTACATTATGGCTGATTCTTCGTTGCGCTAATACTTTTCCTGTAGGCAGACCGTTAGATACCAACTTCCAAAGAAAATGCTTAAGATTTGGAGTTGTGTTTGCTTTCCATATCTGAGCATTGACGTCATTGTTGCCTCGAGGAGCTGTGATCCGTTCCTTTTATGGCATATAAGTAGCTAGCCTAGCCAATATCTAGATTTAAAGTAGATAACATTGTCATTATAGTGCCATCCTATCAGATCATGTGATGATTCAGGACATAATTTAGAGAGGATTGTATCTACGTCTGAAGATATCACCACACTACTGATTTTCTCTTCGTTCCAACCCGTGCCGAACTCATTAAACCAATCTTTAACAAAGCAGTTGATTGTATCTTCATTCATCGGTCGTACTGGTTGCGTGGTCTTGGTGTGTGTAGAGGTAATATTGAAGAATAAAGACCGAGTCTTACGTTGTCTCAGAGTAACAAGGAGGCAGTTGCGTGGTTGTTACGTTTGTTTCGTGTTGAATAAGTATCCCTGTTTCTTAGGGATATCGTTTAAGTTTGTTGAGCTTTTTACGTTTGAGTTTAGCACTAGCTTTCTATTTAAACCCTTGTACTCTTGTTTCAAATGAATAAGCAGAACGATTCAGTATTCTTTCTTGTTTAAGTTCTAAAACCAGTTTACAACAAGTGGTATCAGAGCCTCCAATCTAATCAGTTAGAGATCTTGAGAGAAACAAAAAGGAGACGAAAATGAGTGATAAAGATCCCTCGA
>JABAYD010012379.1:0-11437 GCA_014822095.1 Diplotaxis tenuifolia
TTTTCTGAATATCCGTGTTTCTCCGAAGCAAAACAAATCGAAAAATTAGATATCTGTGATATTCGAAGCAAATCACAAATACTTCCAAAAACCCGGATATTCGATCCGTGCCCAGACCTAAATATATCTTACACCATCTTTATCGCTGAAACCGGTAGACTACTTTTTACGTCCTTTCTCCATATCTTTCTTTTAAGAAAAAAAATAGATTCTGACCCGCACGCCGATGCGAGTGCTTAATAAAATTAATATTATTTAAAACATTTATACATGCATTGATTGTATATATTTTAACACTTCTAATATTTAATAAATATTTAATATGGTTTTATAGTTTATATGCATCAATTTTATTAATTGTTTTAAATTGTCATTTTGTTAGTTGTTTTATAGTTGTATATGAGTTAGAATTGAAATATATCATGTATATAATAGAGTGCAAGTCGTCAAACCACTAAAATCCTGACACATGGTGATTTTATAAAATAACAAAAAAGATAAAAGAAAATAGTTCTTTGTTTTTTTTTTTCATTTCCTATTATTCAGCAATTTCAACCACTTAAATTTCTATTTTTACTCAAAATTTTTATCCCACGTTTTATAATCAAACTGT
The DNA here is from genome assembly GCA_014822095.1 of Diplotaxis tenuifolia. NCBI lineage: Eukaryota > Viridiplantae > Streptophyta > Magnoliopsida > Brassicales > Brassicaceae > Diplotaxis > Diplotaxis tenuifolia. Next base: position 614 of record JABAYD010012379.1, read on the forward strand.
TTTTTTTTTTATTTTTATAACTTATCTTCTTCTCATATTTCTAGAGTTTTCAAATATCATGAATTTTAAACTTCTTAAACAATCAACAAAGTAAAGAATTTCTCAAACTTTTTTATTACTCTTCTTTTTTTGTCTATATTCTTACTTCTTTCTCAAACTCCACCATAGTTATCAGCAACAAAGATAACATCTTTTTTTAACTTCTTTTATCTGTAAATTGATTACATATTTGTTTTGTAACTTACTTTTAAGAAAATTGGATTGTCTGTTTGCTGTAGATGGATAATCTGCAGACACTTAAACATTAGTATACATTTGTTGCAAATAAGAAATCAGGAATTTACCCATGAGTTTGCATAAATATTTTAAAGTAACGACCGCATATCATTATTAATGTGTCATGTTAAAATGCGAATACTATTAATTAACAAAAAATACTTACAAAATAGTTTCAAGTATTGTCCTAGTTCGTTGCATTTAAGAAACACTACAAAATAGTTACAAATATATTTTCTCTTCAAAACTTAAATATATGTTTGCTACTTTAATAGTAAGAAAAATAATATAAATGAAAGAAGAAGAAAAAGGGTAGCCATTAAAAATATACAAAGATTTGTGGAGCATGAAAAATGAAGAATGTGTTTCAGAAAAATGGTGAAATGGTGAAAAAGCTTTCAATTGTGATTATTGTAGAACACGGCACTATCTACAAATATTGCAATACATGGAAAATTAATACCATACAGTTACTTTTATTACAAATCATTTTTTAATTAACATATTTTGAAGTTATTAATAAATATTCCTCTTAGTTTTAATAGCTAAAAATTATTTGGTTAGTTGCAATTAGATTTTTAATTTGTATTTATTAAAAGATTTACAATGAAGATTGTGCTATAAAAAAGAAAAATTCTCATAATTAGAATTCCGTATACAAATTAGTTCCTTATAAAAAGGTAGGTAGAATATTGATTTTATTAAATGTTGGTAAATGATAAATAAATCCAATGGCACAAGGATGTAATTTTTGTGGAAAACTCATGGTTAAATACAAAATGTACTTCTCTTTTAATAAATTAGATGTTTATCAAAAATTTTATTATTATTATTATTATTCACATTTTTTTTTTAAAAACTAAGTAAATATCCGGCAACAGCCTTCATTTTATTTTAATCAAAACACTAGATTTGGACCCGCACGACCGTGCAGGTTTTTTGAACACTAAAATGTTTTAGATTATTCAATAAAATTTATCATCAAAATTAATATAATTTAATATTGTATATCATCTACTTTCATAATAATATTTGTGTGGCTTATAACATTATTACTATAAAATTTATAAAATTTGTATTTCGTAACAATTTTTTTAAAATATTATTATGTAACGATACTAATTTAAATATTTTTTTATTTCTAAATTTTAAATATATGTGAAAATTAAATAAGTTGGACCTATATAATAGAGAAGAAAATTTTTGGGGATAGTGTTAAAAGTATTACATAATTTTGTTTTTAATAAATCAAAAATGAATTAAATTTTTAATTATATTTTATGATTATTAAAATTTTAATCAACTAATATTTGAAAATATATTTTTTAAAATATTCTAGAAGATTTATAAAGATGCTGTTAGGATATTCATAAAAATATTTATTTGTATTTCAAATAAAAATTAAATATATGAAAAGATATTATAATTATGTTATCTAAAATTTCATAAACTTTTTAAATATGATCCAAATTTTAAAAAAATTACACATGGAAGAAATCATGACTTCTATTTTAATAGATTAAATAATATTTACTTCAATATAAGATTTCTTCTAATATGATAGATTGTAATTATAAAATATATAAAAATTATAGAATTTTTATTTTTATTTTATAAAAGACAATTGAATATGAATTAATGTATAATTATAATTTATTTCTAATTCAAAATTAGTGAAATATGTACACAATTTTAAAAACTTAAGATATTGCTAAAATGTTTTTCAACAGATTTGTTGTAATTTTTTATACATTTTTGTAGTTAAAATAAAAAGATAGCAAAAGATATTATGACTAAAATAGTTACAAAGATGTTATTATAGTTTTAATGAAATATATTTAGTAAATGTTTTGGTGGTACAAATAAAAAAATTATACATCAAATGAGTCATGACCTTTTCTTTTAATATAATAGATGATGGGTTTCTGAATCTATTAAAATAGGTTATTCTCTCAAAAAGGCATCAAGGTTAGAGAGAGGAGAGAGAGGTTATTTTCTCAGAAAGTCATCCCTTGTGGGCTTAAGGTTATATCCGTTGGATATTAAGGTGCAATTTTTCATTGGTTCTTGCTTTGTAGCTGCCTGAAACACTTTTTAAACATAATTTGTCAACTCTTCTTGGGTTTCGTGGGTATTTTAGCTTCTTTTTTCTAGATCTAAACTGTTTTTCTTGCTGTTCATGGTTCATCGAAGATAAGGGAATTAGTGGGTTAGATCTTTTTGTGCTTTTGGAACTATAAAGAAAAAAAAATGTCTCTTGCTATGGATAAAGTGCTTATAGCTTTGTCTCTGAAGTGGATGCTCCGTTGGAGATGCCTGACCTTCCGGAGTTCAGCTCGGCGGAGGAAAACAGAATCAATCTGATGGGGGGAAATCTTAAACCCAGACAGACAAAAAATGGCTACTCTAATCATGAAGATGCCAATAATATGGCAGAAAGAAGGTAGAGTGAGAGGTATAGCCTTATCTCAAGAAAGATTCCAGTTCATTTTCAACAGTGAACACGACTTGTTGGATGTACTGGACAGAGGTGTTCAAATTTTTGCTGAATGGGTTATTGTGGTGGAGCATTGGGTCGAAAACCCTCCTGAAGATTATCTCCACTACATACCTATGTGGGTTCAGATTAGGAACATCCCAGTTAACTGATACACTAAGGAAGCTCTAACGGCTTTTGGAGACATTGTTGTGAAAATCATTTTGGTGGCCTTCGACCCCTCCAAACCCATTACCCAAGACTCCATTAGGGTTTTGGTGAAGTTCAATGTAGCGAATCCTCTTCGGAAATTTAAAGACATCACAGTTAAAGGAAAACCTGCTACGCTTCACTTCAATTACGAAAAGGTTCAAAAATGATGATTTACTTGTCAAAGACTCAACAACAAAAATGACCTATGTCCCCTGGTGGTTCGAAGAAGACAAGAGGAAGCGAAAGTAAGAAGAGAAATGGTGAATGCTAACTTGGAGAAGAAGAAACTAAGGCTAGAGATTAATGATCCTCTCTTTGGGGTTTTAGAGGAGGAGCAAGTCGGTCTTGACCCTGTTACTGGTCGGTGGAAGATTGCTAACGAATTACTTGATGAGATGAGAAGGTATATGAGAGCCGAGACTGGGGAGAGTCATGGAGTTAAGGTGGACAAGATCCAAAAATCGGTGAAGCTGGCTGAACATGGTACTCCATCTCAATGGTTGGCTCTGAGACTTGAGTCTCCTCCCATGTTTACTTCTGACGTAAATAAAGGGAAAGGTCTAGTCTTTGGGTATCAAGAGAATGGTGGGACTTCGGATGCTCTCAGTGTGCAGAGCCACCCCAACAAGTTAATGGCGGCTTCCTTTGCTGCACATTCCAACCTATCGTGTAAGTCTGATCCATGTCTCCTTCTTCATGGAGAAGAGGATTGTGGGGATAATGCTAGCTCTACCTTTTCTGATTACCCTATGGTGTTCACAGCGGGTAACACTGCTCACTGTCCTTCCGGGGTAGTCAAGAGAGGTACTGCGGCGAGAAAACGTCCTCCTAGATCAGTGAGACAACAAATAGCGAGGGAACGGAAGTTGCTTGATCCATCAGAGATAGAGCAGAAGAGGGAAGGTAAACAAGTCTTGGGGAGCAAAAAGAGGAAGTGATCAGGAGTAGAAGAAGGTTCCAGTCCAACCAACAAGGCTGTATGCCTTAAGGCGATCTTAAATGAGGGATTGCCCGATTCCCAATGAGCTTCTTGAGTTGGAATTGTCAAGGTTTGGGGCCGCCTTAAGGCTTGACGATTCAACGACTGCGAGAATTGCGTCAATACCATTTTCCGGAGGTTTTATTTTTAATGGAAACAAAAAAATGTAGAAATGTAGTTGTAGGCCTTCAAGTTTGTTTGGGATATGATAAAGTTCACATTGTTAATCCGATTGGATATAGTGGTGGACTCACTATTTTGTGGAAGAAAAATGTCAACTTATGTATCAAGAGCTCCAATAAAAATATTGTGGATTGTTCGGTTAAAGTTGGTGATGAATTCTTTTTCCTTACATGCGTGTATGATGAACCGGATAATGATGGTCGTAGCATTGTTTGGGAACGTTTGATGAGATTAGGGAGAGGAAGATGAGAACCATGGTGTGTTGTAGGTGATTTCAATGAAATCTTAAGTCATGATGAGAAGATAGGTGGACCTAGAAGATCAGATGCGTCTTTCATGCCTTTTACAGAGATGCTGAAGTTTTGCAAGATGGAAGAGCTTAATAGCAAAGGGAATAGATTAACATGGGCTGGGACTACATGGAAGAAGTACATCCAATGCTGTTTGGACATATGCTTTGGAAATGTAGCGTGGCATGCAAGATTTCCTGAATCCAATCAATCTTTCCTTGATAAGAGAGGGTCTGATCACCCGCCAGTTTGGGTGAATTTGTGTTCAAATGCAGACCTCCTCAGAGGTCAGTTTAGGTTTGATAGGCGCATTCTTCTACATTCTGATGCTCGAAAGGAAGTTGAGACGGAATGGAAAAAGAATGGAGGCTCAGGATTGGTGGTTTTGAAAATAAGAAATTGTAGGAAAGTTATGAGTAACTGGAAACAGAGAAAGCGGCTTAATGCAAAGAACAAGATCAATCAATTACATGAGAGATTGGAATGGTTTCAGTCCAAGCCGTATTCATGTGTCTTTGTGATTAATAATCTAAAGCGAGAGCTGATGTTAGCGTACAAGGAAGAAGAAATGTTCTAGAGACAAAAGAGTAGAGAAAGATGGTTAAATTTGGGAGATCGCAATTCTAAATTCTTTCATCTCTCTGTCAAAGCAAATAGATTGAAGAATAGACTGCTGAAGCTTAAGGATAATTTTGGGAATGATCATTGGTCAGATGCTGCAAAAGTGGAGGTGGCGATTGATTATTTCTCTCAGTTGTTCACTTCATCAAACCCTCCCTCCTACCAACCTGTTTTCCAGAGTATGATCCCCACGGTTACTCCTCAGATGAACAGCTGCCTTACGGCTGAAGTCACGAAAGAGGAGATTCGAGAAGCGGTTTTCTCCATAAAAGCGGATAGTGCTCCTGGCCTTGATGGCATGACGGGATTATTCTTTCAGAAATTTTGGCATGTCATTGGTGATTCGGTTACACAAGAAATTCGAGAAGTGTTTCAGAATAGGTCTCTTCCAGCGGACTGGAACTTCATGTACTTATGTCTGATCCCAAAGATACCAAACCCTGAAATCATGACCCCATAAGCTTATGTCCTGTGCTATACAAGGTTGTTTCGAAGATCCTGGTCAAAAGATTGCAGCCGTTCTTGGGTGAGTTAGTTTCAGTAAACCAATCTGACTTCGTCAACGAGAGACTCATTCAAGACAACATCATTATCGCTCATGAAGTTGTCCATGCGCTCAAAACGCATCCGGTAATAGCGAAAGATTTCATCGCAGTCAAGACAGACATGTCAAAAGCTTATGATAGGGTTGAATGGAGCTATTTGGAGGCCTTAATATCCGCCCTTGGTTTCGATGATAAGTGGATCGGGTGGGTGATGATGTGTGTAACCTCTGCATCCTTTGCAGTTCTGATTAATGATCAACCTTTTGGGTTAATTTCTCCATTCAGAGGATTGAGACAAGGAGATCCATTCTCCCTTTTTCTGTTTGTCTTGTGCACATAAGGGCTTTCTCACTTGTTAAATGTAGGAGAAAGGAATCAGATTCTCACAGATATGAGCTTCTCGGAGGAAGGGCATGCGGTTTCCCATCTACTCTTTGCTGATGACAGTCTCTTCCTATGCTATGCCACGGTTTTTCAATGCAAAAGTCTAAAAAAGATTCTGGATTTCTATGGAGAAGCAACAGGACAGTGCATTATTAATTATCAAAAATCTTCTATCACTTTTGGTGACTTAGTTACGGAAAGTAGGAAGAAGGAGATACAAGAAATGCTGGGGATTGTAAAAGAAGGAGGAACAAGCAAGTATTTAGGTGTTCCTGAATGCTTGCCAGGATCGAAAGTGGAGATGCTATCATATTTAAAAGATCGAGGGCAATGCAGAATGGATAGTTGGTTTCTTCGTAATCTTTCTCAAGGGGGAAAGGAAGTTCTTCTTAAGACCACGGCTTCAGCGCTTCTAGTTTTTGCCATGTCTGTTTTCAGATTGCCTAAAACAGTCATTCGAAAGTTGAAAAGCATGTTGGTTAACTTTTGGTGGGGCTAGGAGGCACATTTGAAGAAGATTCATTGGATTGCTTAGGATAAGTTATGTCTTCCTAAATCGTTGGGAGGAATAGGGTTTAAAGATCTGGAGTGTTTTAATCAAGCCCTGCTAGCCAAGCAAGGGTGGAACTTGATGAACACGTTATATGTTTGGACAATTCCCTTTCATATTGGTTCTACCTTACAAACTATATTGGTTATCAAACCATAAATGTTAAAGATAATATTTGACCAAAAGAAAAGATGTACATATAATAGATATATTGGACCTCGTTAAAATGGGGGTGTTTTTTTGGTAAAACGATTGTTAGAGTTTTATTCACAAATTAGTGTGGTTAAATTTCACAAACTTTGACTAGTCTCGTTTAGATATGTAATTTTCATTTTGTTTTGTTATAATAAATACTTGAAATTCTTTTACAAAAAAAAAAATAAATAAATACTGAAAATCCAATAGGCCAATACTCTTTATCATTTATGCAAAACGTACAACTTCAAATAGCATCAGAATTTATGATCAAAAGATCACATGATTATGGATGCATAAGTGTTGCGAAATAGAATGCCTCTCTGGCGTGAGTGGACATTTATGAATTATCCTTTTAACTTTTCAAGAAAGCTAATTCTTCTTCTACTTATAACAGAAAGAAAAATTTGGAGCTATACACGTAGCTTATAACAAAATTAGCAAAATGTCATTTTACTTTTTTGTACACTGTTCATGTAGATAAAATTACAGAAGTACCCCTCCTCCCAATTTCATCTCTCCTTTATTTCTCTTCCGTCTCCAAACTATGGCCCTCAATCATCACATCCTCCCTCCTTCCCCATCCCCATCTTCCTCTCCATGGCTCTTTCTCTTTGGCATCCACAACACCTCCTCCTTCCACAACCAATCCTTCACCGTCTCCCTTCCATCCCTTCCACCACCACCCTCACCGTTTTCTTTCCACCACCATTTTCACCGTCTCCCTTCCCTTCCACCACCACCCTCACCGTCTCCCTCCTCTCTCTTTCTCTTTTAATCGTCCCCACCGTCCTTCTTCTCACCGGACCCACCGCACCCACTGTCCCCAAATCCTTCTTCTCACCGCACCCACCGTCTCCAGATCTACTCCTCCGGAAGACGCCCGTTCCTTCATCTTCGTCGCTCTGGTCTTCCGCCATGGTAATCTCCGCTTTCACGCTGCCGGTAAGAAGAAGAAAAAGATGGAAAGAGAAGACGATGAAAGGAAGAAGAAGATGAAAATAGAGAGTTATTTAGTAATTGTACAATGATGGAGCCTATTATTTGAGTCCATTATTTTTGTTTTTGGCATATTCCTAATTTTAAAAGTTTCTGAGTATATTTATCTAAATGACTCTTTTGTAAATTACAATGTAGATATTTTCATGTAATGAGACATGTTAAAGCTTTGGGTTTTCAGAAAAAGCAAAAGAAAATTTGGAGCATTTTTGGATTTGTGTGTTTAAAAAGAAACACCCGTTACTTTTGTTAATATCCGTATTTGTTACCATAAACCTAAGCATATTAAATACTATGCTATGCAGCCATGAAGTTGATAAATATTAACACATGGGATCAAGAAAAACACATTAGACCACAATCTATGCGCAAAACATTTAGATAGAAGAAACTTTGAACACGGAAGATAATAACCAGACATAACCACCTTGGTTCGGGTTCTTGTCTAGCTCAAGACTCTAATGTGAATAACATAAACAAACAAGCCTGAAGCTATATAGATCTCTTCCAACAGTTTGGTATCACATATTTAATGTTTTAGAAGATGACATTTTTATGTACAAACAAACCAAACTTTGAATCTAATAGGACTAGCAGTGTACTTTCTCCTCTTCATCAAGACAGAAGACTTTTTTACTTGTTTGTTTGTTTCTTTTTGAAAACCCCTCAGAAAGAATATGCAATCGGACTCTAGCGAGCCGAGAAAACGAGTACAAGAACGGTGATCACAAGTGCAACAGTGAATATCAAAGCCTGCGAAAGTATTAGTAAATCCTCTTATTACACAGCTGATATGTGAGTTTTGTCTTTTAATTTCATTGGAAGATTAAGAAAGGAGAAATGCATATCTAAGAAAGAGAGAGACTCACAGCAATAGCAGAGGCAGCAAGACCAGATCTTTCACGTGGATCTCTACGGTAATAGCTAGTGAGATATAGGAATGTGGCAAAGTACCACGCAAACGGGAAGACGAATCCAACAAGAAACCTAACATTAAAAGAGCAAAGGGAGTAGGGTCAAATGAAACTGCAAGACAAGACAAAAAACGAGAGAAGAGGCACTCACGATAACCATCCGATTCCAAAACCAAAGCAAGGAAGGGGCTTATAGAAAAGACCTCCTAACTCATTGTCCTCCTCATCGCCATCACGGATTAGAACATACTTTCCTTTCTTATTTTGTTCCTCTATATCTGCTTCACAAAGGGATTGATTGTCCAACAGAGTAACAATCATACAGAGAAACTGACCAAAAAAAAAAAATCACCAAAGCATGCTTACTCTCATTCATGGCGAATGAATTTATATATTATTGTAGCCGATTAGACAAACTCCCTGTCACCAAGAAACCTCAACATCAAACATACAATGCTGATGTAAGAAAGCACAAAGCTAAATCCTCTATATGTTTTAAAAAGCACAAAGCTGATTCCTTTGAATACCCAACATTTGATGAACAACGAATCTATTACAATAACCCCCTACAAGTCTGAGAGAAAGCAATCTAGAGAAATAAACAAAATTCTCAGAGGGACGAAAATTTAAAAATTTCCGAGAAAATCGGAAAAGAAATTACCAGAAAAATGTAAAAGCTTCTCAATGGATGAACGATTGAGATAGATTGCCTGCGAGATTCGGGAGCGTGACCTACGGGAAGAGGAGCCTAGAGATTCTTGCTTTCCTTCTTCTTCTCGATCTCTTTGTGACATTTGTTTAATTGTTTCTCCGCGTAGCTCCAGCTTTTACGGTTTTTTTTTTCCGGCCAAAAGGTATTCTTATTAACATCAAAAACAATTATTATTCTTACAATTTTTAATAACTTGAAACTAGAAAAAGTATAAACACGATGCCAACTTGCACAATTGCAAGCATGGACTTGATACGCTAACTTTATCCAACTTCGTCGACGGTCTAAAATGATTTTGATATTGGTTGTCATCTATTGTGGTCAAACGCCTTTCGTCATTGACAAGATCTTTGGATGCGATCCAACTGTTACATCGCAATCCAGTCCTAACACTCCCGCTGCAGGAGATAACATGCTTTGTTGTAGTATTTAGCCATGACATATATATAATTTTGTGTTGATGACGATAAACAAAGAAACCGATCATCACTAGTGTTTACTCCATTATTTTCCTTCTCCATAAACAAACTTCTGATGCGAAGATACTTGTCACTGATGTATCCTTCACAGTCCATACATGTTCCATAGTGTACTTTTAAATTCAACTTCAGCCAATCAAAAGTACTTTTAGATTCACCAGAAATAATGTGGAGACAATGTATTTCCAAGTCATGTGTCTTCACGAAGAAACATGCTTCACATCTTCTTGGAATCTACAACCCACTAAACCGGATGACATACTCCCCTCCATTGAACGAATTGACGCATACGTTGGATGAATTGCTTAAGGGTCTCTGTATTTCTCTGATATTTAATAATATCAAAGTTTGGAGATCAGAGAGACATAAAGTACTCATAAAATCACCAGGTCATGGCAATTTAAAAACCCATCGGACTAACTGAAACCCAAAGAACTCTCTGAAAAGATCCAGAGGAGAAAGAAACCCGCGCCTCAAGTGCAATGAGAAGAGGCCGACACATAACCACTGTGCAAATCGATTATTAGGTGTTGGAAGAGAATATTCTCGAAGGGAGACAAAAACTACGCCAAACATGACGCAGACCAAAGTCGATAGCCAGAAGAGACAAAGCAATGTTGATACCACTGTCGGAGACTCGCCATGGACCGGAAAAAGAACATAGGACAATAGACATCGATAGAAGAGACCCAGTTTCACCACCATCGATTGACCCAAACTCATAAAGGTTGGAATGAATAACGATAAAAAATAAAAACAAGAGAAACCAGCGGCCGTAGCCGCCGGAAAACGACGAAGTCCGGTGAAAACTCCCAAAAATTTACGGTCTTTTTCTTTGCCACCGAAATGAAAACGGCTGTGAAAATTACGGGAAAAAAATGACTACGGTAAGAACATGTGCATCAACCGGTCTTTTTGTTTTTGTCAACTTTACTAATTAACTAGGTAGTTATTCGCGTTTAAGCACGGAGTGAAATAACTAATTAGATTATTAATTTTACGTTGTAC
>JABAYD010012380.1:0-14058 GCA_014822095.1 Diplotaxis tenuifolia
ACAAACCACCATAACTCAATCTATGTTTGTCAGAAATCAGTATCAACCATAACATGTAACATCTAATCAGCTAAAAGAACCACACACGATGTAAGAATTTATCCATAGATGTTGATAATTTCATGGTTACAAACAATTTTGAACTCATTAAAGAATATAACATAGAAAACATAGAAATCCGGCGCGTAATGCCGGAATACCACTAGTTTTAAATAAAGACAAAAACCAATTATATAAATTTTTAATAATAAAAAAATTTCCGCGTTTGAAAAGCGCGGGTCAAAAGCTAGTATATAGTAATGGCGGGTTAGCCCATCTCGGCCTGGACCGCTGCGAGTCGGCCCGCAATGTACCGTGGTCCTCCCTAGTTCTGTCCAATTACGCTCCGCAAACCTAATGGACCTCTGCAGCCAGGTCCGCGGGTCTTTACTTATTTAACGTCTTCAAGTTCCAGGCTCTACAAGTATTAAAATTGAGGTTGTTAGAGAAATACAGGAGTAACCAAACATCCGTTTATCAGATGTGTAAATTTTAGAAACTAATTGAGCTGGCATAGTTTATTACATTTCAGGGTGGTGATCATCATTGTTGCAGTGCACAAAAATTAAAGGATTGTGGGCGTAGGCTAGAAATGAGCCATTCCGAATGACATGTTTTTCATACATATGTTAAGATAAATGGATTACATGTTTTTCATAATATTAAAATTTATAATATTAAATTTAACGTCTTCAAGTTCCAGGCTCTACAAGTATTAAAATTGAGGTTGTAGAGAAATACAGGAGTAACCAAACATCCGTTTATCAGATGTGTAAATTTTAGAAACTAATTGAGCTGGCATAGTTTATTACATTTCAGAGTGGTGATCATCATTGTTGCAGTGCACAAAAATTAAAGGATTGTGGGCGTAGGCTAGGAATGAGCCATTCCGAATGGCATGTTTTTCATACATATGTTAAGATAAATGGATTACATGTTTTTCATAATATTAAAATTTATAACCAATGGTCCAATGCTTAAGTTTCTTGAAATACCAAATTAAAAAAAAATCAAACACTAAGTCAAAGATGTCACTCCCAAAAATAAATAAAATGAAAACACTACGTCAAAACAACAAATCATTTTTACCAAAAAAACGACAACAAATCATACTTTTTGTGCTTCAGCTTCATCACCTAGATTGATTCAAATGATGGGAGCTTCTCTTTTTCATCATTAACTTCATCTTCTATAAGTAAGAATAATTGAAGTTGGTAAACTATATATAAAAACATAACTCCAAGTAATATATGATAATTTGATTGTGTAAATAATTTACCGTGTTCATAAGCTTCATATCCTTTTAGCCAATTTATAATGCATATCAGAGCTTGCACATTATTTGGAAGTAGAGGACTCCTATACTTGTTAAGAACTCGAGATCCAATACTGAATGAAGACTCTGAAGCTACTGTCGTTATAGGAATACTAAGTAGATCACAAGCCATAGCAGACACATCACCAAACCGATGAGCATTATCTTTCCACCAATTGAGAATGTCCATGCTCTGGAAACTAGTCATGTCCAAAGGTGATTCATCAAGATAAGCTTCTAGACCTGTTTTTCCATTAACAGCGCTACTGACTTTGCGAAATGTCAAAAAATCGTATAATTGTTTTTAGAAAAAATCAGAAACTATTTTAAATTTAAAACATAATGTAACTAATTGCAAGAAACACTCACATCATAGTTCTCAAACTCCCCAATCGGTCCATCAATAGCAACTTTGTGTTGAACCGTTTCACGTGGCTCTGTAGAAGGTGAGTTTGTCTTGGATTTTTTGTCATATGTCGTGTAAAGCTTACCGAGCCTTTTACGCTACTTCTCCAACTTCACATCACGTGTACTCATGACCAGCTTCCCAAAAAAAATCAATTATGGGAAGCTTCACACGTAGATCAAAGACTGCTGGCATTGCGAAAACAAGACTGGCGTCATTCCAGTACTTATCAAACTTTTCTTTCATCGGTGGCACCATGTATCTGACAATCTCATCTTTGCTTTCCGCATTCATTTTAAGCCAATCATGGATCTTACAAACCTGATAGAAATACAAGTTCGCAGATGGGTAGTGAGAATCTGACATCAACCGTGTGATCTCAGCAAAAATCCCTAAAAAACGACATATCTTCTCAGCTCGTCTCCATTCCTCAGCTGTAGACACCGTTTTATAACCTCTCTTACCAAATGTCTCCAGCTTAACGGTACTTGGTGGTCTATCAAGCATATAGAATGTAGAATTCCTTCTTGTCTAGACATCCAATATCAGCCCCGCATTCTCCTTTACACCCGCAACAACAACATATTTTTCAAACAATTTTCACGAATTTTCGATGATGTCACATACTTAATAATCTCTCTTATTTTGTGCAAAGATCCTCTTAGTACCTTCAAACCTTCTTGCACAATGAGATTAAGTATGTGAGCTGCACATCTGACATGGAAAAACCTTTCTTTATACAACAAGTCTTCCCTCAAAAGCAGCTGCGATTTTACAATATCTTGCATACAGTTATTACTGACATCATTATCCAAAAGGAGAGCAAACACCTTTTTCCTCAATTGCCCATTCGGTTAACCATTGGGTGGGGCTGCGGATAAGCATCACGGAATAGAATGTCCTAGTATATGATCCAAACCGCAGCCTGCGCGGTATGGCAGCTGTGACAAAGATTATGGGGCCAATAGTAAAGATGCTACCATATCTTGTAAAGAAAGTGTGTCCTGCTGAGTTTTTGATGGGACATGGGCTAGAGCCATTTGATGTGGAGTTGATGGCGGATGGTTACCAGAACATTAGGAGCGGGGATTGCGGGCCAGTGGCTATGAAGTTTATGGAGTTGGCTGCAACATGGGTTGAGGAGCCAGATGTGGACGAGTTGGTGGACATATTTAGAAAGCAGTATGCCATGGACGTGTACAGGGAGTGGGTTGTACCCCTGTACATGAGCGAAGCAAACTAGGACGCATAATGGCCGTTAGATTTTTTTTTTTTTTAGTTATGTACTCTATCCAGGGCATATGTAACCCGTTAAATGGAATGTGAAAACTGAACGGTGTGTTAACCCGAGTTTGGTTGAAATTGAAATTGTTACATGGCAAAGATTGCATTTATAAGATAGAGTAAACAACATTATATGATGTGAATGATAGAGAAAGGGTGCACATATTAAGGGTGAAGTTTTAGTGTAACATATGGCATAGAGGAGTGGAAATTTTGAAAATTAGAAAAGGAAAGTGAGGAGAAGGTATTAATTTGAATTGTGGAACATTTTAGTGCGAAGAACGTGTAGATCATGTAAAATAGGAATCAAAGAACAGAAACTGTGGTAGCAAGATAGTACATTTAATAAATACAAAAGATGCAGGCCGCGTAATTGTGTTACAACAAAATGGAGGGGCCTTTAACCGTTACATAGCATAGATTACATTTAGAGAACATTTAGATGTATCTAAGATGGTGTACAAACATACATAGGAACTTAGGCAGGTAGATATAATAAGGCTAGATGATGAACTTAAAGAAAAGAGCAATGACAACAAGACAGATCACCAAGTTTTTGAGACTCTTAAGTTGCAGGTGGACAACTTTAGTGTTTTCTTCTAAGAGGCTGAAATGAGTTTCATAACCAGAGAGGAAAGTGGAGGAAGAGTTGATATCGACTGTTAGAGTTGCAGCTGAGATTTTCAAATTTGTAGATCCTTGCAAATGTTGTTGGAGGCTGCTTCCAAAGCATTGATTCTTGGCTTGATATCCTCAATTTCCTCAACCATTGATTCGTCCATCCATTTAAAAAGATGGTTCTGGTTGTTCTACAGTGTGAACAAGTGGGGTTATATGAGAGCAAACAATGAGCACAAACCAATGATGTCTGGAGAACGTGGGAAATGTAACGTACCTCGTCGCTGAAGGGGCAGGTGTGAAAGAGGCGACCCGGGTTAGTCCTGGTTTTAGAGGTGCGGCGTGAGATACGTGAGCCACACCTACTGTGAGTCGGGAATCCACAGCCTAAATCTCCCATTTAATTGCATGGGTTATGGGTGCCTGTGTTAGGTAGAATGCTGTTAACCCTAATTTGAAACAGTTATGATGCGGGATCGGATAAGTGAGGAGGATGAAGTTTCATTGGTTTAAGTTAGAAAGAGATGCATGAAATGACGCCGTTTATGTTAGTGGCATACAACTGTAAAATTGGAAGTGTACGGCGATGAAGTTGTATAAGTGTACAAGCAGAAGTATGACTTGAGGATTGTACATTGCAAGGGTTGTATGGGTGTACAGATGAAAGGGGGTTGTATAAGTGTATAAGCGGAAGTATGACTTGAGGATTGTACATTGCAAGGGTTGTATGGGTGTACAGATGATAATAGAAACATGAGTAGTTTAACATAAGTGGTAAATCCAGAGTTTTGTTCCGTGGAAACAGCTACATTCAGTGAAGAAATTTGCATAGTGTTAAGACATGCAAAAACCAAAAAGTACAAAAAAAACAGAAAGTGCTAGCTAATCCTTGGTGAATACGCTATCCAGAAGATGAGCCCGTGGATATAAGATTCACCACGGTCAGATGGGGATGCCAGTGCGATTATGACCAGTCCCACCGCAACGTCCACATTTGTTTGGGATGAGTTGTGTCTTCTTGGGGGCTTATGAGAGGGACAGCTAAAGTAAGTACGCATAGAGTAGATATGTATTGGCAGCTTCAACAAAGGAAAGACTCACAAAGTTACCTTAACCTCACCTGTTGAAGGAATGTGTTTCTCTTTAGGTCGGCCAGAGGGTCGGCGGGTCCTTGGCGGGTAGAGTGTTAAATCAGAAATTGCAGGTGGAATAGGGTGATCGCCAAAAGGAGCTTATGGCATTATCGCAGCAATGTAGGTGTTGATCCAACTTTGTGTCTTGTAGAAATCACCCACTAATTGGTTGTAAGGTAGACCAACTGAATCAGCGGCTAAGAGAGCATGCCCACATGGGATTTTGAGTTTCTGAAACACTTGACAGGTGCATGCTTTGGTGTCGAGGTGGAAAATGGGCGTGAACAAAAAGACCCCTTACAGAATAGCTCCACTCAGCAACCTGTGAGATTTTGCTGCCTTTGGTAAGACGGATGTGAGTCTGAATGACTTTGTCCACCTCAGGGGTCGCAAAATCCCTATGTTTAGCTGATTTGGTACTCCTCGCTGAGAACCACCGAGTTAGCATGCGTTGAATAAACATGAACATCTCAACAATTGGTAACGCTCTGAATTTAGAAATAGCCTTGTTCAGTTGCTCTACAGCATTTCTGGTGAGTAGATTGTACCGATTACCCGGAAAGTAGGTGCGGGACCATTTAGCTGTGCCTATGTCTTCAAGATATTTGAAGCAGGCTGCATTAGTGATACACTAAAACTTAACCTTTCCTACTGTCAAGTTAACAGTGATAATTGTAGTATTTATGATTCAATCCAGAGGACCAGTTCACACTTTAATCCTATTAGTTTTCTACCAAGCAACAACTCGAGAATGATAGTTGATTGGTTTGTAGCAAGCAAATTAAAATAACAATTACGGTAAGTTGAATTCAAGATAAAAGGAGCCGGCCTAGGGTTTCTCATCGGATGTCAAAGCTGAGCCCAACAGTTATTCAAGCACATGGTAGCACAATCTAGAACTCGGATCACTCGTATAGAACAGTCCACTATCGTGGTACTGCTCCCTTTGCGGATCAGTCTAAATGCCTAAACTGCCGTTTGGGCTAAGATCTGATCGCATACATTAGAGATCAAGTCCGAAAGGTTCATCTAGCACCTTGATATCTGCTTTCGCGTGACCAAGGATACCAGACTCATTCACCCAATATCAAGTTATCTACTACACGGTTAATGAGCAGAATAAACCTAAGATCTAGCAATAAGTGATCAAGTTAAAGCTAGTATTAAGAACTGAATGAACAAAGACACATTAATGATTGCTTATCTATGTTTAGCTCATGCGATTAACACCCTAGAACCCTAGACAAGCTAGGTGACTACTCAGCCATAGAACAAGATGACAAAGACATAATAACTAAATAACCCTGCATAAAACTCAAAGAGAAATATATAGGGTCCAGGGTGATCTTCTTGTCGAGAAGAGTAGCCGTCTCCCTTACAATAGCAAATCGCCAAAAGGTCTAGGTTTCTTGCAAAAACTAGCGTACCAAATAAAATAGGTCTAGGAGGTCTTTTTATAAGGAGGCACCGCCGACTTGAAGGAGAGGGAAAAAGGATTAGTGTTTTCTCCAAAGATGTCGAGGTTTCCATATATATCGGGAGCACTCATTTGGTCGCTCTGCATGATTGCTCCGTTCGGGATCAACCATCTGACTGCTCCGCATGGTTGCTCCGCGTAGAAGCTCCGATTCTTGCATCTTTCTTCATGCACCTCTCTTCAGCCAGTCAGCTTTCCAAATGACCTAAATATACTCTATAACAACTGGACAGTCTCGATAAAACATAGAAAACCAATTAGAAAACATGTATCCAATGGTGTCAAAAACACCATATATTAATTCTCCTAGACTTAGATCCTTGTTTGTCCTCGAACGATGACAAGTATCCAGAACAGGGAGAAAGGTTTGAAAGAGTGGGAATTCTCCTATTTTCAAAAACCATACTCTTATCAAAAATCTCTGAACCATGCAAACATTGACTAAGACCACGCACTCTTTCTGGATCGCTCACTGATCGATGTTCAAAGTTCAGCTTCATACTGAAAAAATTACACTATCGAGACATAACTCCCTACATTCATTTATGGTGGCATGGGCCTCTTATCATGGGTACTATTCTGGGTAGATAGTCTAGGTGTGAAACAGGCTTATTTTAAGTGTTTATGGTGGAGCTACAAGGGTTTAAGGTTTACCATTTAGTGGATGCATGATATCACGCAAAAATGCAAGAGAGGATATATCCATTTTCGTCCACTGCCCCTTACTCGTTCTAGCCTCTTCACGTGAGTGTTCTAGTTCGCGACCAATCATTTGTTAAGTTTAAACGATTGCTCCCAGTCACGATAAATGGTGACGAGGGATGACGTGATGTGCATTGTGGAGGCCACTGGTAGTTCTGCTTTACACCGACCTTAGTTCATACTTTGCTCTGCGTAGGCATTCTTCTATGTGATTGCTCTCTAATTGGGATCAATCTTTTGGTTGCTCTACATGATTGCTCCGCTCGGGATCGAGCAACATGTTGATCTTATCAGTAGTCATTTTCTTGTGGAGCATTCGTGACGCATTGTCATTGAACGAGTAAGAGACTGTGTTGATCTTCTTCTCCGGCCTTTTTGCATATATCTGCACATATAATACTTTGAAAAGAAACAAATGCATGAGGGCGGAATAAAGGCTTAAGGTTCAGGGTGGGAACTAGCTAAAGATGAACTAGCCACTCAGGATCAATCGAAAGGGATTATAAAGATTAAGATGTCCTGAGTGTAGGTCTCGTTTCCCTGATCTAATACCCATTAACAAGAGGAATTACTGTCAAAATTAGGTTCAATTTAGATGGAGTTAAGTCTACCCAGTGTAACCTGAATGGATGGAACTTCTGGAGGATCAAGATGAGATAAGTCAGGAGTGTTTCAGATCGGAGTGTGGGTCTTTCGCCTCTGTTGAGGTCACTGAATAAGAAAGTTAGAGCACAAGGTGGGTAAATGATCATCATAAAACAGGTTCCTAATTCCCAAAAGCGTTTTGACTCGATAAGAATGACTCAATAAAAACACAAAGAAAAAGAAAAAGATTAATAGCACATGCAACATACTGCCTCCCCAAGACTTAATTCACACCATCCCTGGAGTAAAATCAAGCAGAAGAAGGCTCAAATACACACAAAAATAAAAGCAAAGAAAAATAAAGAGTTCAGATGGATGAGACAATGGTGAAAGTGGAGAAAGACGAATCAGGCTCATTCGTTGCTCTCAGATCAACCTTCGCGCTTCCTGTTCTGCGGAAGCCGTCCACTGGTTGCGGCTGAGCTCGCTGGTTCCTTGCCTGGTCGGTGTCTGCGCTGTGGTGTATTCTCTGGATCCTGCTCCTGCTTGCTAGCTTGTCCTCGAGGTCATACTGGTTCCCGAATTCAGGGGTGATGTCCTCTACCGCGTCTTCCATCTCAGCATCAGAAGGGGGTGCTCGCGGATCATGGCATAGAAAATCCAGAGCAGGCAAAAAGCGGATGTTCTCGAACGTGTTGAAGCTGGTGAGATCAGGCTGAGGAAGTGTGCAGAATTGAACGGTCCCCTCCTTGTCAGTGAACTGGTAAGTGGTCTCGTCGCGAAGGATATGACGTTAGATCAGGTAGGCGATGTCGAGATACTCCAACTGGCTGTTGCAACTGTACGAGCTGAGGTTGATGTTGAAATAGTTGAACAGGGGAGTGAGCAGGCTGCCGCACCGGTCCTTCTGTCTCTCGATCTTCATCAAGCAGTCGCCGCGGGTGTAGAACATCCAAGCGAGATGGAAACCCGGAGTTGTGCGAACCAGCTGCAGGGGAACGGCTCTCGCTCTGCGTAACTCATCCTCGATACCTGTTTACAACATCTGCAGCTCTCTGATTGTCACCTTGGATGTGTGTTCCTTGGCGAACAGTAGGTTCGACATCACCTTAGCGATAATCCAGAGCGAGGGGTTCCTGATGTGTGACTGATATGCTGTGGGTGACATGAAACTGCCGTTGGCGATGAGGTCCCAAAAGCGTCAGACGGAGTGAACTTTTTCTCCACATCCACTTCCCTAGGTTCCTCTGGTATCTCGTACAGCTAATTAAGCTTGTCCAGAGGCAAAGAACAGAACTTCCCGTCGACCATGAAGTTGAAAGAGCAGTTTTCATAGGTCGGAGCGGCGGGATCCTCATACTCTAGGTGAGCTGTAGCGAGCACTTGCCGAACGAGATCTGGGTAGAGATCTTAAGTCTGGAAGCAGAGGGTAGCGATCCCCATGGCTTGCAAAGTAGCGACCACATCTGTTTCGTGACCAAGGGCAGCCAATGTTCCCCTGTCACCAAAACGCATGGGGAGTATTTCGGCGTTGAGAAGCAGATTGTACCGGGCCACCGATTCTCTATCCCATCCTTCACAGTTGAAGCCAAGCAGCTGTGGGTCGTTAAGATCGATCGGCGTTCCTTCCTGCTCGCGTGGCAAAGGGTGGGAGGGAGGAGCGCTATGGTTGGGCGGCGGGACGTAATTCTCGCGGGTGATCTTGGGTGTTTTGACTGCCTTGATCTTCATCCGTGGAGGCGTCTGCAAGTGTAACAGCACAACTGCATTAGTATAGTTCGTGGGTTGCTTAGGAAGAGGATGGATCGATATGATGAAGTGTTTGTGTTTGTCCAAACTCAACTAGCAACCCAATCAACCCAAGGCGAAGTCAATCTCATCAAATAAGTCTTATAAAGGATAGATCTAAGTTCATTTCACAATAGAACCAAATCAAGACTATATAACCCGAACATCCCTAGCCGCGAGACCTTAAAATGACATCCAATTATGACTGATTCATCCCTATTTCCCTTTGTAGCTAGTATAACCATCTTATCTAGCCACAATCATCAACAAAAATGGAACAAGATAACCTAGGGGAGAAGCCGTCAAACCCGAATCGAATCGAGAGGGGGGGGAGTAGAAATTGCTTACTGTGCGTATGGAGAGAGTAGAACTGCAAATAAAACTCAGAGAGTGGAACTATTAGTCTCGAAGATCCGAGAAACAAAATCGAGGAGAAGGTGTTTGAGTTTTAGGCTTCTTAGTTTCGAGCAGTGTACGTCGGCGAGAAATGAAGAGTGTAGGGAAGTGGTGATTGGGTTGTCCTCATATAGGAAAACCATAAACGTTCCTCTTTTTTGTTTTAAAGTTTTTTTTTTTGGTGCGAAAGACTTACCTGGGTTCAATCATGATAGTGATTGCTCTCGTAAGGGAGTGATCGTTTGGTTGATCCGTTCTGCGAGCGAGCGCATGGATTGCTCTTTAAACGAAAGTCCTCGGGTTTTTGTTTTAAGCACTTGTAAATTAATTACTGGTGTATCAAAGAAAGCAAAAACAAATATTTACACTTACCAGTGGGTTGCCTCCCACCAAGCGCTTGGTTAAAGTTACTAGCTTAACTTTGTCTAGCCGATCAGGCTAAGGGGGGCTCGTTCAGGGGAATCTCTTCTCCCTCCGCGATGGTTGAGTCAGCTAGATAAGGTTTCAAGCGCTGACCATTGACAACGAACTCTCCTCCACTTGTGTCCAGCAACACGACTGCTCCATAAGGCCAAACTTCCTTAATGATAAATGGTCCAGACCATCTGGACTTCAGTTTTCCAGGGAACAACTTCAACCTGGAGTTGAAAAGTAAGACTCGATCATTGGGCGTGAAATCTTTGCGGATGATCCGCTTGTCATGATATTCCTTAGTCTTCTCTTTATAGATCTTGGAGCTCTCGTACGCGAGATGCCTGATTTCCTCTAGCTATTGGATCTGGATGGTGCGCCTTTCCTTGGTTGACTTTATGTCGAAGTTGAGCAGTTGGACTGCCCAAGCCGCTTTGTATTCAAGCTCAACCGGGAGATGACATGCCTTACCGTAGACCAGGTGGTAGGGAGTGGTTCCCAGCGGTGTTTTGTAAGCTGTTCTATACGCCCACAAGGCATCTTCTAACTTCAGGGACCAATCCTTGCGGGTTGTTCCACCGGTTTTCTGCAGGATGCTCTTGATTTCCCTGCTAGATACTTCCACTTGGCCACTGGTTTGCGGGTGGTAAGCCGTGGCTACCTTATGTTTTATACCATTCTTCTTCAGGAGGTTTTCAAAATTTTTGTTGATGAAGTGAGTACCTCCATCGTTTATGACCACTCGAGGTACTCCAAACCGTGGGAAGATGATCGACGTGAAGAGCTTGGTCACAACACTCACATCATTGGTCGGGCTTGCTATAGCTTTAACCCACTTAGATACTAGTCCACTGAAACAAGAATATACTCATTTTTGTGGGAAGGTGGGAATGGACCCATGAAGTCGATTCCCCAACAATCGAAAACCTCAATCTCTAGGATGAAATTTTGTGGCATTTCGTTCCTCTTGCTGATGTTCCCTTGGCGTTGGCATGTGTTACATCAGACTATGAAAGCCTGAGCATCTTGGAACATGGTGGGCCACCAAAAACCGGCTTGAAGTATTTTAGAGACGGTTTTGAATGTTGTAAAGTGACCAGCGTAGGAGGAGCCATGGCTGTAACACTCCCGAACCGTACCAGGCCGGACCAACCTGGAACGACCCGGAAGCATCACAAGGTTGGCGAGAACCGCAGCCGGCCCGACCAAGACTTCGAAACACCTATCCAAAGTCCCGACCAGCCCAACCACAGAACCCGCCCCTCTCAACCGCGGCCCAAGGTCGGCAACCTGAACCTTGGTCGAGAGTTGTGTAAGTTCGGACAAAACTCAATATCAGCGTTACAGCGGGGATTTTTAATAAAAAAACATAAATTTTTATTTATTTTACAAAGTTTGGGAACTCGACTAAGGTCCTCAAAATAAAACAGCGGAAATAAAATAAAGTACGAGTCAACGGGTATCCATGAAAAACAAAACAACTGAAAACAACAACATCCTTGCTTCTTGCAAACAACACCGGAAATCTACGCCTGGCCACCGTCCTCCGCACCCCGCTAACGCCCGATCCTACCCGGAAATAGAGAGAGTCTCACTCAAATCTCTATGCAAACCCCAATGCACAATGCATGCTAACAAACCGCAATATCTAGACATACATGCAACTACAACTCTAATCAATGCATGCTAATCACAAACAAGTCTAGATAATCAATACTACACAACACAATCAATGCGGTTAACTACTATCTACACAAGCATGCAACTACACATCTAACAACCTAATTACACAATATTAGCAAGCAATCTAGCAACCTAATTCACAATGCATGATAACTAAACAATACAACCAACAAGAGAGAGTCTAACTCAAATCTCTTGCGGCTCACACACACACACAACATGCAAAGGAAATAAAACCCTTCCACCTGCACACACACACGGTTAGTCACACACACACACACACACACACACACAAAAGGTACCCACCTAGATCTTCACAAACCGCAAAGAAGCTCCAAAAACTCACAACCTAAGGGTTATACCAAAACCGATAAAAAAAGAGCTAAAGGCTAAACAAGGAATGGAACCTAAGGAAGAATCATCTAAGGTCTTACCACCACTTCTAGCACATTACAAGGTATCCTAAAGCAAGGAAAATCTCACGGAATTAGTCTCCTACACTCACCTCTCTCACTAACAAAATTTTGGGGTTTTAGTCACTTTCTCTCCCAAGAAAGAACAACAAGAAAGACTAGAGAGAGAAATCTCTGGTTTTAAAAACTAACTTAAGGTGATCCTAACTTAAGGTGATCCTAAGGGTTCTATTTATAGCCAAGAGAATGGGTAAAATTGCATGACACTTGTCCTAACACTTGTCTTCATTTTAAGCTCCAAAACCATGAATGAACGAAAATGCATTGAATCAAATCCTTTACATCCCATATTCTATACGAAATACCTCCTTAATGGTCACGTTCAGTGTACAAAATTTCAGCTTCAAAATTGCTCTCCAAATTGCTTTGCCCCCACTCCAGGTTTTAGCCTCCAAATGGCCTCTTCACTTAACACATAGTAACTCTATGGTTAAAGCTTGTCTCCCTAGCTCCTGTAGACCTCCTGGTGTAGTATAAGAACCAATGCATGTCCATTCCTGTGCCTGACATGTTTACACACTCCCTTCTCTTCATTTACCAAACTGTCCTTTTTGGCTAAATAAGCACTCTTGGGTCTTCAAGCTTCAAACTCCATATCCTTGTGATCCAGCCCACTCCAATGCATTCTATGGACTCCATATGAATCTTATATGTTGTGGATTTGAAGTAGAAATCGAATTCCTTGGCCCAAAACTCTTTTACCCATTTGTGACCCATTATGGGTACAAAACGTATCTTCATGTTCTCTCACTCTCTTGATGTCTTTTGCCCTTGATTTCTTCACCATAAAACTCCATAATTTATATTTAACCACCTGCATGATTGATGGAATTTGGTCTCCTCCACGTGGCATGCTCCTATTGGTCGATCCAATGGCTTATGTGGACCAATATGATACTTTCTCTCTCCTTGGACTTTGGTTGACTTTGACTTCTGAGTTGACCACTTCCAAAAGTTTAGGAATTGCACAAAACACTCCTTTGAACTCCTTGACCATGTTTGCACATCTTGATTTGGCTTCCATAGCTCTTGGTTTGCTCATTTCGACCATATCGGCCAAAACAACCTTCTCCTGTACCACCTTGGGGCCTTCTTGGTTTTGTCTTGACCAAACTCTCTTGAATGTCTTCAAACTCCTTAATATGTCTTCTAGGTTAATCTGAGA
Organism: Diplotaxis tenuifolia; assembly: GCA_014822095.1. NCBI lineage: Eukaryota > Viridiplantae > Streptophyta > Magnoliopsida > Brassicales > Brassicaceae > Diplotaxis > Diplotaxis tenuifolia. Next base: position 13,476 of record JABAYD010012380.1, read on the forward strand.
TTGATCTCCAAGCTCCTGATATCAAACTAGACTTATTTTGGTCTTCGTATGATGCTTAGCCTTCACCTCGACCATCTTGGAACCTCTATCGGCTATCTCCAAATTGGCTCGTACGTTCTTGGTTTTGACTCGACGAAATGTATTCTATTAACCCAATATGATGTTTGATATTGAGTACTTCATGATTTGCTGACTTTGGAAATTCTCCAAGCTCGACCGTGCCCGCTTCTGAGCTCCGGTTCTATCTTCTCGACCAACTCTGGCTTCTACTTGACCATTCTTAAAAATGCTTCGACAGAACCTCTATTCAAGTCTTCATATAGCTTGACCACAATTGGTTGGCTTGATCCTCGTCTGTTGACTTTGGTTGACTTTCTACCCTAGACCAGGGGTATTACATATACCCTTCATATCACTTGTCGTCCATGCAAAGGTTCCGACGTTTTCTTTCAAGAATTTAATGAGCTCTTGTTTAGTTTCAAGAGGTAGCTCGGATCCAATGCTCACCTGTTTTTCAGGGTTCGAGTCGTCGATGCAAACTTGCTCGGTGAGGTTCCTGGGGGGACCTCGGATATTTTGCTGC
>JABAYD010012387.1:0-11073 GCA_014822095.1 Diplotaxis tenuifolia
TTCTGTAATCAAAATTTCGTAATTTATAAAAACGAATTTTTATTCATCTTACAAAGTCTTAAATATACAGAAAAACTCTGTCTATCCGTTAATACCTCAAAAGGGTTAATACGGTAGCAATATCGGGGAACGATATAGTTTTCTGGTATCAGAAATTATAAATCTGTTGCAAGTTAAAAAAAATTTTCGACGTCTTGTCAATAGCCAATATGTAGCCATGATAATTAACCATAAAATTAGCGAAAGATGGCAACGAAACAAAAATACATAAATTTTGTAACTAAATTGTCAGTGTCACTGTCTGTAGTGATTTAGCTGGGAGTAAGTTCTGCTTCGTGGCCCAAAAGATAATAACGTCAACATGTATCTGAATTATCAGAATGTCAATTTTTCATTCAATATGAATAGTGTCTTGTCCACGTTTCCTCTTTTGAAGCCAGCAGACAGAAGAAACTGTTTGAGACATTAATATCATGCTCTTGGAGCTTGTTTGAGACCATACAATCTCTTCAGCTTCGAGACATAATCAGGATACCTTGGATCTTCAAACTCTTTTGACTGAGAAACATATACTTCTTCTTGCAAGACTCCATTGAAGAACACACTTTTGACATCCATCTAACGTAACTTGATCCTAACTTTGCATGAAATTCCACACAAAAGACGAATGGATTCAAAATGAGCTACTGGAGCAAATGTCTTATCGAAATCAATCCATTCAATCCAGAGTATCCCTGAATTACACGCCTGGACTTGTTACGAACTACATTTCCTTCTTCATCTATCTTGTTCTTCAATATCCACTTTGTACCAACTACATTTACTCTTTCTAGTTTAGAACATAAGTTCCACATTTCTAGTTTAGTGAACTGCTCAAGTTCCATGGAATTGGTCCTTCTTGAGATGTGACGAGAGATTCCGCTATCAAAATACCAGTCATCTGAGTTTCCTCCTTCATGAGATGTATAGGCTACATCGGCGCATTTCACACGAGCTTTGCATTTTCTAATGGTTTCTCATATAAGGAGTAGTTATCACTCTTACCGATCCATTCTTTACTAAACTTGCCTTTTTCCAAGAAACATTTTCCAGATCTCCATGCTCGTCTAATCTTCTTGATCCACTGATAAAATGTCTCATTTTGATGACCTGACCTACCACATACCACATACAAGTTTGAGGTTGACGTTTTTCTTCTCCCGGTGTATGCTTCCTTTCGAGAAATTCTCCTCTACACATTGATCAATTCTTGTTTCTGAACCACCATGTGTGACGGTTGGTTCCAATCTTTATCGGACATGTTTGAATGTGGCAGTCTCTCAATCTTTAGGAAATTCATCTGAGCTTTTACTACTGCATGATCTTTCAACAACCTGAGGTTCTCGTTGCCAAACCTTGCTAAACTGTCACGCAGTTCCTGATATTTGTCTTCTCCCATTCTTGTCTTATGGCTGTCTTCATCATTCTTTTTTTATTTATCCAAGTTCTTCTCAAGATCTCAACCTGTATTCGATTTTCAATATCGCAGACGTTGACTGCTTTGATACCAATTGAAGAACCTAGAACTTGGATATATGAAGATCAAACTCTTTTAACACGAATATTTATTAGAAATCACTTGAACAACCTTTACAAGTCTTGTTCATTCAGGTTTATGAGATCACACACATCCGCGTATCTTGAAAGACCAATTTCCAACTAACCTTGAGACTCAAGCTAACACACATGTTCCAACACACATGTTGCTTGATCTCTACGTAACAGCCCACAAAACCTTTTTGCTCTAACAGCTAGACCCCGTTCGTTCTTTCTCACAAGAGCTTACCTAACCTTGACGTCTCTCGACCCTTTTATCCTTCTTACTACTTTTAATTTTGCAAATATTGACTTTTCTTAAACTACACCACTGTATCTCGTCTTGATACGCGAATCACAACTACTTTCTTGATCACTCAAAATCTTGCTTCAACAAGTATAAGTCTCCCATGTTCTGTATTTAGTTGTAACTCGACCATTTTTCTCCCACTCGTAATAATCCTCAGCTGTGGTGATTTGGACAGACTTATGAGATCTAGATATCATATCCAATATAAAGTTTCATTAAGTTTTCATAATATCATGTCAACTATGAACGTTTAAATTCTGAATATTCAAAGAAACTCTTCAACATCGTCTCTACTTTCAAAGTCTTCCAAAGAAGCTTGAAAGACTTCCATATAACTGGCGTCTACCTAGTGACATTTTACTTCAAATCTAACCACGTTTACTGTATTTCGTAAACTGACCAAATTGTAATTTTTTTTTTCATTTCCTTTGATATTCAACAAACACAAAAGGTGAAACACATACGTTATTATAACCATATAATTTTAAAATAAACACCAACAAACTTGGAAACGTAAATAACATAAAAAACAAGAAAGAAAGATAAAGAAACTTCCTTCATAGAAATTTGGTGTTCAAAAATTTACAGCAATTGACAGTGTTTTTTTTCTTTGATTGCCTCATTGGGGGGGGGGGGGGGGGCCATCAAGTACTATTAGCCACACCTTTGTTAGGGGCACAAGGTATACCACCACCATCCGCTGATATACTGTTAGTGATCGGCAGCTCCTGCATTTCTGTTTTCTCCTCCGTGGAAATCACTTCGTCCTTAGCTTTTCCCCAAACCACGCTGTATAGCCCAAAGACGATGAAAACTGCCCCAATTATACTGCATATACAGAATCAAACTACTAATTAACTACATGTAAGCTAGCTGTTTGTTCCAATACTGTCACTGTTTCATGACCAATGAATCATTCGTAAAGACATGAATTTTATATTAACCTTCCGAGATGGATCTTTTCCGCCAAAACTAAAGCCCCGAGGAAGGCAGTGATGATCATGCACATGGGACTAAATGACGTCGTAAATACTGGGCCTCGGTCTCTAATCACAATGCTTTGTATGTAATACGCCATGCCCGAACAAACCACTCCCTGATATTTTCCATTATATTTAACTTTCTATCACATAGTAATATATACACAAGTGAATAATTATTCGTAAAGTGGTGAAAAACTTACCGAGTAAACAGCTGCGAGCGTGCCCGAGTCCATGCCAATTTTCCATGCGCTCAAGTCACGTACCATCACTAGGGAAGCAGCGGTGTTTAATAACGTTCCCATGCCGCATATCCACATCACTAGTGATAGCTCCGCCGGATATTTTTTTAATGTGAATGACTGAAAATTTTACAATATTCATGTTTTCTTAATACCCAATCAAACTTTATGTCCCTAAACATGGATTAGTTTCAAATATTTAATTCTTTTTGTGGACACTTTGTGGTCATAATGGAGCTGTGACGCAATCCATATACTCCACATATAGTTTTTTTTTTCTTTTTTTTGTGGTAATCAAAAGGGTTAAATCCGGATCTATTAAAGACACAGACCTAACTCCTGAAAGGAGGTACAGTCCACGGATAAACCCTTTTTTGGGCATTCAAATGGATCGAAATCAATAACACATATCCGTGTAGCCAGCGGGATTTGAACCAAGGTTCGTCTTATTGAGTTTTTTCTCTCGAACGTCACTGGACCACCACCACCGATTAGTTTTGTTTTTTTTTTTGGAATGATTAAAATATGAAAACGTAAACGCAAATGTAAAAACAAAACCAAATTTTGGATCTTAATAAAAGTAAATATACTCTACAAATAGTTTTGTTTTTTTTCTTTTGGAATGATTAAAATATCATGACATGAAAACGTAAACGCAAATGTAAAAACAAAACCAAATTTTGGATCTTAATAAAAGTAAATAATGTTTGCTTACTTGTAAAATGAAGAAACCTGCCCAACTGATGATACTACCCATTAGCGCTAAGGTTCCCGTAATCCAGTGCTGGTCAGTGGTTTCGGAGGAGGAACCGCCGCGGATAGAGGTAGGAGCGGCCTTGATGAGCTCGATGGCTGGACCTTTGTATAAAGTCATTACCATCGCCCCTCCCACGGTTATTGCTGTTCCAATCACTTTTGCAAGACTACGTATCTTCTTCAAATTCACAGTTTCCAACCTGATTATGCAAGGTAGATCTATAATCCTCAGTAACAATAAAATTGTGAAAAAATTGTTTGCTAGCTAGAATTAATTTCCAATTTTTTTCTAATACATAAAATTATGTAAAAACGGTTTGTTAGTAAATACCGAATCGACTGGATTTAGAAGAAGTAAAATAGAATATACATACAAAAATGGTGGTACTACACTAGTAGTTTAGTACAAATTATTTACCATTTGTGTGATTACATATCAATATATCATATTAGTGGTAACACCTATTTACTGATAGAAGGTTACTACCATCGTAAGAAACGGAGTAAAAGTAGTAATAAAAATAGAAATATTTATTTGATTGGTTTGGTAATCAGAAGAAAAGTACCTGAAAATGACGGCCATTATGAAGGTGGCGGCGGGAAGTGCATTAACAAAGGCTGAACTGTACGTTGCTGATGTGGCTTTCATTCCTATGTAGTAGAGGTTCTGGTCCAGAAGTGGTCTGAATAGACAACCAACATTTACAACTTGTCAATTTATTATTCTTGTATATTTTAATCATATGCTTTTATTTCCCATCATTATCAGATTTATTTTTCTTCAACCCATTCTCTTTAAAGATACGCTTAGCTATGAGAAGACGGCAATGGGTGATGATCTCAGCAAATATTATTCGCGAGTAGAATCTCTTTGTATGAATATTCATCCAATTCCTTTTTTTCCCTTTTAAATCAGTATAGCTCAGACTAATCTCGAAGGTTTACAGAGAAAAAGACGAATTTTACTACTTAAAACATTTATAACGCCCAAAAGAAATTTACAATAATTTTCGTCGATGATGGATACCTATCCATGGCCTTCATCTATGGGGCAAATCATCTACTCACGTGTATATATACACCGCGCGTTAAATATTCTAGCTTTGCTTATGTATACTTTTTTCTTTAATCAATTGAGAGGGATAAGCATCTAATATAGAAGTTTCAAATGCGAAATAATATATCGGTTCGATAAGAAGAAAAACACTACAAGATTACATTGTTATTATTAAAATTGAAGTACAAACGAAAAATGTTTGAAAATATTAATAACCGTAAAAAGGTATAGTGTTGTTTGAAAATATAAATATTAGTGATCCTTTTTTATTAATGTTTTTTAGTATTTCATTAACGTGGATAATAATATATCCTTTTTATTAATAAATAGGTTTTTTATTTATATGATTAAGTGTATTTAGTACAATGTATAATTATAAAGTTTGAGATAAATATATATTTACTTGATTGGAAAAACCATAATTAACTTATTCATATATATATATATATATATATATATATAATTTTGGATTTAAAAATATTAAATGAAGTAATTATTTACAATCAAATATATATATATATATATATATTCTTTATAAATAAGTACATCCATAAATTAAAAATAAAAGAAAAAAGACATTGTTAAAAACATGATAAGAGTAATTTGTGATAGTATAAACAAATGCATAATTTATACATGTTACATGTACATATATCAGTATTAAAAAAAAGAAAAAAATGTTTAAAACATGATAGAGTTTTAAAATTTATTTTCTTAATTTTCAAATTCCCATAAAAATATAAGATAGATAACTTAAATAATTATTTTTTAACTTTTTGGCAACATATGATATAAAATAATAATAAATTAAAACTAATAAGTATTTAAATATAATAAATATTGATCACCATCTGTTGAACCGGTAGCTTTGGGTTTTATCGGTTAATTTTATGTGTTTTATCTGGTATTTAAATAATAGATACGTCTTAAAACCTAAAACGGATTGTATATTGAGTCACCAAGTTTATTGGTTTGACCTCGGATTCAGATCATGTTTAAATCGTGACTTAAATGCAATAACATTTTAAATAGACAATTTTTTTCAGATTAATGAAACACTTCAAAAACTTAAAATGAATTACATATTAGGTCATCGGATTTATCGGTTTGAGGGAAGATTCATATTGAGTTAAAATCAGTAACAAGCAATAAATTTTTAAATAAACAAATTCTTACAAATTTATAAAATATTTGAATTGGTAAAAAACTTTGCATCACAAAATATCTCGCTCTTTCAAAGTATAAAAAGTATACATGGATATTTTTATTAAACCAGCAATTTCTCATTTGACTCAACTTAAATCAAACATCCACGAGTTCAAGTGTACATAAAAAGATATAAGTGTATATTGTATAACTCTGCATAAGATAGTATGTGAAAAGGGTAATAAAGGTTTTTGTATAAGGAGCTTACTCTAGGATTCCGAGGGCAAGGATACTAAGGAACAACGACCATGTCATCTTAGGCCTTATTTTCCTGAGAAGTAGAAATATTATATAAACCATAAATTAATACAGAGACACTTATTTATAAATAGCTTTCATGACCCTAGATCATTTAACCAAACCATGCATATATACACGGTTTGAAAATGGAATCGACTGAAGTACACAGGTATAAAAACAACTTTAATTCTGAAAGTTTTGCAGGGAGAAAAAATTACAAAAATGGTTCTTTTATAGAGTGGAACTTAGTTAGTTATCAAGATATATATATTTGTGTGGAAACTAAAGGTGTTTTAACAACTTCGTGTTTTAGTTTTATCTAACCGTAAGGAGACAATTTTTATTGTCTCGTATTAGGCTCAAAATATTCGAGAACGGACCACGCAATCATGAAATATACATACCTTTCGAGAATGAGAGCAAAAGGAGCAATGACGATGGTAGCGACGACATGTCGGTAGGTCGCAAGGACCCAATGGTTCATGCCATGCTTGAAGGAAACCATTGTAATGATGTACATGCCTGCATATCCAAATTGGAGTGATATGATCGCTATTATTGGCTTCAGTTTATCCACTTTCCCACATTGTTTCTCCCCTCCCTTCATTTTCTTTCTTTATTTGAAAGGTATACGTACACTTATGTATTTACTTACGTATGTATATGTTTCTAGATAGAGTATTTTGTTTCTCTCTCTAGATATATTTGGTGAACGATGAAGAGTTACTTGTTTGATGCAGGAAGAAACCAAGTGGAAATGGCCCTTCTTATAGTCATCAAAAGTTTGATAAAAACAACGATAAATAACATTATTTTCGTTCAATAATACGCTACTATCTTCTCAAATATTTTAATGCAAAATATGAGTAATATTATTATTTTCGCTTAATCAAAGATGTGATTTATTGTACATTCGAGCATATACACGTATTTTTCGTAAATAGATAAAAATATTAGGTGGGAATAAACATTCTCAAAAATATATAACAATAGAACATACAGTATTTATATCACTTTATAAAAAGCACTTTAGGTTGCCATTTAGGCAGTTTAGATACTATACTTTATAAAACAATATTGATACTTTCTACACCATTTAGATAATATTATACTAATATAATAAGTACTTAACTTATTTACTATATTACTATTTATACAATAAAGTAATTAGTATGTTACAATATAATGTTTTTAAAACAAAATAATGTAGATGTTATTATTTTTATATTAAAATATTAAATTGTTTAATTTATAAACGTTTACATTCTCTAACATATAATTTAGACATTATATGTTTTTACACTGTTATAAAGTAGAACATATAATAAAATTTGAATAAAACATGTTCTCTAAAGAGACGCCTAAGATGATTTTATTCAAACCACCTATAAACTCTTTATTTTTATGGGGATTTCAGCGGTCAGCGACTTCAGCCGTTGGATTCTCCACTTATTTTTTTCTATGTTTCGTGTTAGTTTAGTGACTAAACCAATTTATGTTGAACTGAAAATAAAGTTTTTCAATTTTGTTGCCGTCTCACTACTTGCGGCCACCCTGGCTTTATTGCTGGCGAATGTCAAGTATGATGTTGGTTGGAGATGCATCATCCCTATTTCAGATATTTGTGAAGGATTGGACAAGAAGATCGATGGATTGTTCTCGAGTGTTTGGCGTGTGTTTCTTCTATCAATGGGAGTGTTATTCTCCGGTGTTGGCATTCCTTGTAAGGAGTTACAATATCGATGGCCAGCCCTTGTACATGTTTCAATTTTGTACAATTTCTCAGAGGATCTCGACTCGATCACACACATAATCAACATCTAAAACCGCCATGGCCAGGCCATTCCAAAAGATTGATGCTCTTTCTAAATTTGGGTTTAAAGGTATGGTATGTACTCATTGGATTATACTAGAGGTTCATGTCTGGGATTGTAAGATGTTAGGTGATATTCCCTTTGTTTACTTGATCCACCTCAATCCATGATCATGTGAGTTTGACTGGTATGTGAAATTGAAGAATTAATGGGGGAAATTAGAAATTAAACCAAGGAGTCTACCGATGTTAGTACAACAATACAAATTGAAGATATGGTTTTATCGGTCTCAAAAAAAAAATTCGATACCATGGATAATATCAACAAAGCATGTTATTTCTTTGAGAGGGAGTGTTTGGTATGCATTGCAGATGGATCGCATCTAATGATCTTTTTAGAAAAATGCATTTACTCACAAGAATTGACAGTCACAAAAAAAGATTTTACAAGATCCATAACAAAGTGGAAACCTAGCGAATCAACCTATGAATGCGTTAAAAAGCATTGTGTTGCTGCTACCTTAATTATATGTTTTTTCTCAATAATATGTTTGTAATTTATGTTTCATTGAATCTGCTATATTGATTTGATATCAATAAAGTTTACATTTAAAAAAATATATATAAACATTATACACACTCTGTTTAGTGTTTAACAAATGCATAACTGAAAGACTAATTTCTTTTTTTTTTTTGGTGAAAACTGAAAGACTAATTGATAAATTAGGTTTTTTTCTAGAAAAATAACACTTCGCGGAGAATAAAATCAATTGAAAATCACTACGCTAAATCTGTCATTCAATTTTCTTAAATACTAATTTCTCTATTAATATATACTGGTATATATAGTGCAGTTTAGTCATGGATAATTTAAACATGCCTCCTCTCCAAGAGGTTAGGGAGATTACTTAGCTGAAGATAGCTTTCACACATAAAGCTCAACAATAGTTTCTGGAGATTCTGAGAATACTCTATTATGTTTTCAATGCTCAGTCTAAGCTGCATCTGATGTAATCAATATTTTTTTTTTCTTAAATAAACATATAGTTAAAAACACACACACACACATATATATTACGAGATGGAGTTTTGATTCTCTAGTTAAGATTACGAGATCTTTCATAAGGAAATTTGTTATATTGGTTGTTCTCTTCCGGCATAATTACCAAAACCACCTCAAGTTTATGTAATTGAATAACAGTTTGTTGTAAATATATATATAGTTGAGTCATATCTAACTCTATTAAAAGGCCAATATGAGAGTATCTGAAGCTGTCCACATCCTCTATTATAATCGGCCAATCAAGTTATTCTGTTTTGCCACATCAGCAACATCTGGATGTCATGCAGTTGGGTTTGAGTTTTTGGGCCCGAAACATATTTTTGTGAGGCCCATTAGGTCAATCTACACTTCTCCAATCTTCTCCGCTCATCCTCTACGCTTCGGCGATTCATCTTCATCATACTCTTTGCCTCCTCTCTTTGAAATCGGTTTCGAAATCGAAACTATTCCACGATTTCGTTCGATCAATTACATTCAATGGCTTCTTACCAACTTCATTTGTACTATTTCTTTATAAATCCCATTTTTTTTGGCAAGCTTCTCTCAATATATCAACCGATGGAATCCAAAAGACAAACTGCGAACTCCGGCGATTCAATCTCTGATTACGCTACTAGCTTTAGAGAGCATGTGATTAAGCGGCTTCTCTGGTGAAAATATCTTGAGGTACTGGCCTGGGAAGGATCGATTCAGCAGACTGCTCTCAAAGAGTATGAGATTGAGCTTTCTTGGTCTGGTGATTTTCTTCTTCTCAATGGAGTTCCTCTTATCTTTCCGGATATGTCTGCCAATGATTTGATTGTTATTCATGGCGTTAAGCAAATGATTGCACCGCAAGCAAGTCAGGCTAAAGTGGGAGAATCAATCTCAGAGCTAAACGGTGGGGAAGATGATGTTCATGGAGAGTACTCTACTGAGTTAGGTGACTATGGTCTTCACTGATTCGTCTAATGCATTTTCAGATGTTTTTGAAACTTTTCTTAGAGCTGTAATACAATGAGTCACTTGGCATCTCTTCTTTAACTGTGTCAAAGAGAAAAATAAATTTTTTTTGAAGATCTTTAACATTTTGATTGCTATTGTGGGTAGAGCCTGTCAGAAATAGTTTAGATTTAAATTTTCTGATGTGTGCTGCTTGCTTTGCTATGTTCTTTCAGGTTCTTTTTACCAAAATCAGAAGTTTTCCTCCGTTATTTGAGTATACACTCAGGAGCTGATCCTTGCAAGTAAGTTGAGAACTGTTTAGTAAGTGAATCTAAAACTTTTTTAGTAAGTGAATCTAAAACTTTTTTTTTAAATGAAACTGAGGAAAACGATGTTGAGGAAAACGATGTTGAGAACTGTTTAGTAAGTGAATCTAAAACTTTTTTGAGAACTGTTTTAGTAAGTGAATCTGAGAACTGTTTAGTAAGTGAATCTAAAACTTTTTTTTAAATGATTTTGTAGGTTGAAGGGTCGCCATCTGAGGCACCACAAGTTGGTCCTTGGAGAAAGGTGAGACATTCTACTTGATTCCCATAGTATATTCTGTGTTGCAAAATTGACGTTTGCGTAATTGTCTGAGGACATTAAAAGCTAGCAGATTCTCTTTTGTTATGGTCAAGGTTATCAAGATAACATAGAAGATATAAAACTGTTTAAACGATTTTGGATTGTAGTTTTTTGGTTTGGTTGAGCAGATGTTGACTTCCAAGGATGATAACTTCATAGGATTTACATTCAAGAAGTCAGACATCACAAGATCAATGGAAAGTAAAGGTGACTCATCTTCTTTCTTTATCGACAATGTGTTTGCTTATAACTTGGTTTTAAGCTAAGATTCTCTTATGAG
>JABAYD010012396.1:0-21926 GCA_014822095.1 Diplotaxis tenuifolia
TCAATTAGTTCACGGGGGAATTGGCCGTTTTCCCGTGTTAGATACTGTACATTTTACTAATCCAATCAATATTTCTATTTTTGAAACACTTTTTTTTTGAAACACACTATTCAATATTTATATATTGATAATAAATTGCATATGATTACGATTTTGACAACGTTTAGAAAAAAAGACAAATAAAATTTCATAACTTTTAGATTGGATGAAAATTAACAGGCTATAAAAGAGATGGTAATGAGTGAACTGTTTTATTTTATTTTGTATTTGATATAAATGTTAATTTCTTATATTTTAAATTAATTAAGAGGAAAAAATAGAGTATTTGGAAACATTAAAAGTAAAAATATCTGATTTTAACCATATAAATTATTGCAATTTAGGGAAGATAGAGTATATTCACGTTGCTCATGGGTGAATGTTAATAAAATTAGCATTTTATATAAATTGTTCTATTTAATTATAAAAGAGATATATTATTTTTAAAATTTAAATACAATAATTTTGACTCTTGTTTGGCACGAGAGTACACTAATAATTTCTAATCAGTAATCACAGTGTTACGATTAATTTTAAATCACGCATTAAAGGCTAATTAGGCCTTAGGCCGGCCCATTTCATCCGGTAAATCATCCAACCCATAAGTCCTATATCAATGACAGGTAGGGACATTAACGATTTCTCGATAAAAGAAAAATGACAACTGTGGTTAAGTTTTCTTTTGGTTTTGTCACTCAAAGTTGATAATTTTTTTGGTTTACAACAATAGTCTCTTTTTTTTTTTTTTTGTAAAAAAGCTTCCTTAATTTAAAAATAAGACCCAAAATGTTTACAAAAATCCATAGGCTTTAGTGAGAAATAAAACCCAAAGTAGAATCACATAAAACAACCCATATGAAGCCCATTTAGTGTATGACCAAGAAGAGTACTACAGATAGTTGAGGAGCGGAGAGAACGATGTCGATGATGACTCCGATCAGGAAAGTCGGGACCAACTTTGAAACATCTGAGATGAAGATCATATCCACTGATCGAAAAGTGTTACGATGAAGTATTGTATTCCTCTCATTCCAAATCCAATAGGTCGTTGCTGAAGGGTAAGGAGTCGCTGCGGTTTCGGCAGAGAAAGAGAGATCATCTACGCTAAGGTATCTTCCTAGTTCCTGATCGGTGGTAAGAGAAGTCGGCGCGCGACGAGTGACCACAGATCAAAGCTGTAATGACAAGAGAAGAAGAGGTGGTCCCTAGTTTCTTGATGCCTATTACAAAGCAAGCACTGCGGATCGACTTGTAGCCCCTATTGGATGAGTCTATCTCGCGTAGGAAGCCTATTATGTATCATCATCCAAACATGAAAGCTATGACGAGGTATTGCCCGAGAGAACCACACAATAGCATACCAAGAGACATTAGGGCGATGTTCATACACTGCCCCTGTTTGAAATCTTGAGTAGACTCTATCATTTATCTCCCACTCAAAGTAATCTTGAGAATCAATTAAAGAGATCGTTGTGAGGTAGGTGTATTAACTCAATTTGCGCTTCTGATCGAGCAGGTGGAAGATCCCAGGAGCCGTTAATACAAAGGGAGGATACAGTAGCATGAATAGGTATCCCCAATCTCCTGAGAGGTGAGTGGAAAGAGCTCCAAAACGAGTCCAGTTATCTGACCAGAATCGAGCAGCTTCACCATTTCCAAGTTTGAGTTTTATCAGCAGCAACACTTCACTCTTCATCTTTAGTAGTTTATTAACAAGCCATGAATAGGACTGCTTTGGCTTTCTTATCCAGTAGTTGTGGACCGTTCCATATTCCAGGTACGAAGATCCTTAACTCCTAAACCCCCTTCTCTACTTGTTATAACAACTGTTTCCCAAGACACACGAGCTGAGTGATGACCCTCTAGGGTTCCTCTCCACAGGAACTGGCTACAAAGGGAGTTGATCCTTGCTATGCAAGCTTTGGTAGGATGAACGCGGAGCACCAGAAGGTAGTGATACCCGCAATGACAGTCTTGATGAGGAGCAGCCGTCCAGAGAAAGATAACGACTTGACTGACCAGGACGAGAATTTGGCTTTGATTTGATGGATCAGGGGCTCACAGTTTGCAAGTGACGGCTTTCTGGAGTTAACAGGGACCCCCAAGTATCTGAAAGGAAGAGATCCGAGAGACATTCCTGTTGAGGCTTGTATAAGGTCAGTTTCGCTTTGAGTTAAACTTGTATCATAGAAACTCATTTTAGTCATACTCACACCCAAACCCGATCTAATCTCAAATTCTTTCAGCACTTGTAGTACTTGCTAGACAGACTCAATGGACCCATCAATGAAGATGAGGAGATCATCCGCAAACGACAGGTGAGTCAATTTGGTAGAGGAGCAAGTTGAGTGGTAGCGAAATCTATTTGTTGAGGCTGCTTCATTTAACATATAGGATAGGCAATTCATTGCAACCACAAATAGATAGGGTGAGAGAGGATCCCCTTGCCTTAGTCCCCGCTTTCCTTTAAAATAACCATGAACTGAGCCATTGTACCCAAACATGAAACTAGTGGTACAAACACAAGCTTTTAACTGTCTAATAAACCTTTCAGGGAGCCGTAGACCTTCAAGACATGAAAATAGGAACTCCCAAGATAGTGTATCAAACGCCTTCGCAATGTCCACCTTTATGGTAATTCTCTTTGGCCCTTTGTTATTGTGATAACCATTTATTACCTCGCCTACTAGAGTAGTGTTTTCCTCAAGTAATCTGTCCTTAACAAAAGCTGTCTGAAAAGGGAGAATTAGGTCGGAGAGAATGGGCTTTAAGTGCTTAACCATAAGCCTAGATATGACCTTGTAGATAGTATTAAGACTTGAGATATGCCTGAAATCACATATCTTTGTTGCTCCAGGTAACTTCGGTACCAGGGTTAGAATAGTGGAGTTTGCTGTTGCAGGGAGAAAGTTTGTTGCAAAGAAATTCCTTACTGAGGAGACCACTTCAGCACCAATAATCTCCCATGTTGCTATGAAGAACGCTGAGGTGAGTCCATCCGGTCCTGGAGCCTTGTTAGGGTTCATCTTGAAGAAAATGTGCTTAATCTCCTGCTCCGTAGGGATAGACAACATTGCTTGGAACATGTGTGGAGCGGGAGAGAAGCCAATAAGGTCTGCAAACCAAGAAGGCGGCGAGATGATGGTAGGAGGATGGTAGTGATGAGGACCTAGAATTGACTTGAAATGCCCCACTGCATGATCACTCATCTCCTGCGGATCCGTTATCCAAATTCTCCATGAATCATGAAGGCTCTTATAGCATTGTAGCATGCACGGGTTTGGCAGATACGGTGAAAATAAGTGGTGTTCAAGTCCCCTTCTTTTAACCAGTTGATTCGTGACTTCTGCCGGAAGTAGAGCTCTTCTATCGCACGAAGAAATTTCCAATGTTGATGTAACTCACGTTCTGCTTGGAAGGTAATTGGGTTCGGGTCCTGTAAAGCTTGCACCTGCGCAATTTGCAACAAAATATTAGTATCACTCACTCTCTCTTAGATTTTAGAATAGTTGTTTTTGTTTAGGAGTTTCAAATATGTTTTGATGAGTTTGAGCTTCCAGCACAACTGCTTTAATGTTTGACACTCAGTTCCTGCTTGAATCCATGCATCATAAAGTAGCGTAGTGAACCCCGAGTGTTTGGTGAGGTAATTGGGAAACTTAAATGGTTTTGTTCCGGCTGTAGGTAAGGAGAAGGCTAGGTCAAGGACACAGGGGGCATGATCCGAGAAAAGAGGGGGTAAAAAGGTGGGGAGAGCATGAGGGAAAGATGACACCAGCATACTGTTCACCATGAGCCTGTCAAGCTTCTTTGTTATAGGACTAGACGGCTGGAATTAGTCCAAGTATGAGCAGCACCCAAATTGCAGAGGTCAAAGAGGCCCAATTGAGTCAAACAATCGCGCATCTGGTACATAAGAAAGTCAGGTACGTCTACATTCGGGTCAGAGTGTTCTGAGGGGTGGATAATCTGATTTAAGCCCCCTCCAAGAATCCAGCAAGAGCTATCTAGATTGTAGGTTGTCTGTAGTTGAATGAGTTCCGTCCATAGATCAACCCTTTCAGAGCTTAGGTTAGAGGCATAGATAGCTGAGAAGTAGACTGGATCACTATTAGGAAATGACAAAAGACATGTAACACATTGCCTGCTCTGCGCAATTACACTGACTTTTATTGTATCTCTCCAAATTAGATAATTCTTCCATCAGGGTCAGAGAGGTGGCTAAAAGTAAAAAACCAGCTAGCGCAAAGGGATGATATGATAGTACTCAATGAAGGTTGTTTTATATGTGATTCCAATATAGCACCAAAAAAAGGTTTGTTAGTGTAAAGCCAAGAAGAGAAGGGTCTATGCTTGTAAGGGTCATTTAGACCACGAACATTCCAAAAAAAAAGAGCTTGAGGCTCATTGGGATTGAGAAAAAGTGACCTCCATTTGAGTGGAGGTATCATCAGTAACAGAAACAGAGGGGTCAAGTAATAGAGGAGAAAAAGGGTTAGAGGCAAGGTTCAGAGGTGAGGTGTCTGGGGGATTGGGAAGGGAAGGGGCAGCAATAATGTTTGGTTTGACAAAAGGGAAGGGGCAGCAATAAGACAGAGGGTGGGGATAAGATAGGAGATGATCGGGATCGCTTAAGAGAAGGTCTTGGAGTAGGATCAGGGGTAAGGAAAAGAGTTCCAGGAGTGGGATTTGAACGAAGGTTTATGGGTTGAGACGACTATTTCGAGGGGGTTGAGGAGAAGAGAACAGGGCAGAGGGTATTAATGAGAGACTGAGAGGCAGTGGTAGAGGCTTCACCTCCCAAAGAGGCTGCAGGATTAGTTACTGTTTCCTTTGAGTGAGTCGCATTAGGAGTTTAAACAACTGGTCGATACTTTTTAGTTTGAGCTGGGCCAGCCTTGTTAACTTGAGTCCTTTTTTTTGCAGCTTTTGTATCAACCGGAGGAGGGGAATAGGAGAGGCAGTTACGGACGATGTGACCGAGTTCATGGCAATGGCTACAGGTTGGAGGAACCCATGGGTAGTGGACAGAGACTTCTACCACCTCACCATCTTCCTGCACAAATTCGACGATATCTGGGAGTGACTTAGTGAGGTCAACCTCTACCTTAACATGTGAGAGCATTAAACTTACTAGATTTTTTGTAAAATCATATGTTTCTTTCGGTTCCCCTATTAATTCAGCAACTAGACTCAATCCTTCATCATATCCAAAGGAACACCAGTGAGATGAGTCCAGCTTTTGATTGCTTTGAAAGGAGGAGAGATTCTGGAATGCGTTGAGAACCACTGGGCAGTGTGGAACATCGAGTCTCCTACATAGCAGATGTACTTGAGATTTGGAAGAGAGAAATGTAGATCTTTTTCAGCTAATTCAACAATAGTTAGTTCAACAGATCCAAGAGATGGGCCAGTAAGAGAAGCAAAAGAGGAGAACACTCCTTTACTAGAAGTAGAGGAGGAAGTTACAGATCTGTGAGAAGTTTTTGAAGGTTTAAGGATAGATTTGGCTTCAGATAAGGTTGGGAAGTGGTTTGGGGAAGGGGAGAGAAGGGGCGGGGAGGGTCAGGGGGTTGAGGGGTTCACCAGCGACAACAGACGGAGGATTCCGGCCAGAACCGAGGCAAGGGACACGCCAAGCACCGTGCATCGAAGTTCGTGTCAGAGAGGTTTTGACAAGTAAACAGTCTCATTTTTGATACTCCCTGCCTATCTTCAAAGTAACATAATGTAAACAAGTAAAGCTAATGACACAACTATTCAATCCCAACGATGGCACTGGTCTGGAATGGTCGAAGCATAGCGTTCGTAATAGTAGAAACTGCTCCTAAAATAATAATAAAAAAAATGGTCACAACATGGACATGGCATTATTTGTCGAACTAATTTTGATAGTAGGTCGAAGACCGGATATATTGTCACATCAAGCATTTTGCCAATAACGAAACTTTAATATATCTTGGTTAAAAGCCTCACTACTAGTAAAAGATTAATTAATCATAACATTACAAATAACCAAGAAAAAGAGAGAATAAAACCATAAATCCAAACTTGCCCGCATCCATAAACCCTGAAAAACTGTACTTATGGGTTTCCGAAAAATATCAATAAACCCCCATATCATAATACCAAACCGAACGTTTTTCTTTTGTTGTTAGTCCTAATAGTAGCTCTTCAAACTCGCGGATCATCTGCTGCCTCCAAATCAGAGTGAACCTGGGACAACAATAAAATGTCGTCAATACTTATAAATGTTATAAATACTTTGTGTACATTTCAAAGATGGTCCAATGATATAAAATAGTTACAAGACTGTTGGTAGTTGTTACCTTCTCCAGAAGATTTTTTCTTGCCCCAGAATTTTAGTACTGATAGTTTGCTGCTGAGAGGAGTTTTAGGCACCGGAATGAATTTCCCGACCAGAGCAAGAGGCCAACTACAAATTAGAAAAGGTTCAACTAAAACGTTAGCGATGTTTCTCAACAATGACCATTACACATAATATACATAAATGTATCAAATTACATAAATGAAAAAAGTGTAAACGGACCTGATCACACCGATAGCAACGCAGACTAGCCATTGTTTCCAGTTTAGCTTCGTCGTGGACGCGAATTTACCGAGGAACTCAACAATGATAACCTGCCAAAACAAAAAGATTAGACGTTTTTTGATTATTTTCATGAGGTAGGAATACAAGATGGGGCGTAAATCACAGTTGGTGACCAGATTCTTTACCTGGAGAATAAGAGTAATGACGATAATACCCATGAAGAGACGGTTCCTGATAACTCCTTTGAAGATGTTCTTCTCGTCAGGTTTTCGAGCATTGAACTCATTGAAAGCCTGTTGTTACCAATACCAAAAACAAAACAGTAAATAAAAACATGTGGTTTTCATTCTGGTTTTTACTGTGAAAGAAGAGGATTGATTTAATTGACTTACCTGGCAGAGGACAAAAGCGTTGAAGATGATTGTGTTCTTCACTCTAGTAGCGTGTGCAGGAACTTCATGCTGGAGGCCAAGTATGCTGATGCCTCGGAAGTTGAGAACTAACAGCACACTCACTTGATAGATAGCCTGGAAATTTATGTTTCAACTTTTATATTAATATGCGCGCTGGTTCATTCTATTCTGAGAGTTTATTCATCAATTCTTTACCTGAATCAACAAGTTTCTCCACATGATGTTGGTAATCAGAGGCTCTCTGCAAAAAGAAGTCAGAGAATAAGCACAAAAAGAAGCGTCTTACTAAGTTCAACTGTGAGAAACCACAAGCTGTAAAATCATACTTTCGGCCAACAGGAGGCCTGCCCATGAGGTGATCAGTGGGTGGTTCAGTAGCCAACGCCAATGCTCCGAGAGTGTCCATAATGAGATTCACCCACAGAAGCTGTATGTTACAAAAATCCAAAATGTGTGAACAAAAACAATGTACTTTAGAGAGGGATTAGAAAGAAAAGAAGGCAAATGCAACCGAAACACCAACCTGGACAGCGGTAAGTGGAACGTCACCACTTGAAATAGCAGCTACAACGTTAATGACAAGAGCGGCAACATTGACCGTCAGCTGAAACTGGATGAATTTCTGAATGTTGGCGTAGACTGATCGTCCCCAGCGAACAACCTATATTATCAGAAGCCACAACTAAGTTTAATTTGGGATATTAAACCCCATACATCCATTGACGAAGATTGACTTTTTGTAAAACTTTACACAACAAAGGAATCTTCGATGGAGGGAAACGTGAATTTGAACAAACCTTTACAACAGATGCAAAGTTGTCATCCAAGATGATGATGTCTGAGCTCTCTTTAGCCACTTCTGTTCCAGCTATTCCCATAGCAAGACCAATATCTGCCTGCAAATCCAATCAAAATGTTTTTAAACAATGAAGAAGAGACTTTCAATAGCTATGTTTTCGAGACAATCAGTTCAAAATTTCTATACCTCGTGCAACGCAGGAGCATCATTTGTCCCATCTCCAGTGACTGCAACAACATGGCCGCGTCTCCTCAAAGATTGCACCAGCAGAAGCTTGTCATTGGGCGATGAACGGCCCATAACCTTCAAAGTGAAGCAACCAAGTCAGCTTCTGTGTTAGCTATTACAACTATATCATACAATAACTGATGCATCTGATGTCCATGGAGGATATCTAAACTGAGTGAAGCACCTCAACAAAGAATGAGACTACGGCATTCAAATTCAGTCTTAAGTAATGAAAAGTGGTGTTGACATTACCGATATCCTCTCGCTAATCTTGTCCCTTCCTGCATCGGTTAAGGCGCGAAATGATTTTCCTTCAATGAGATTAGGCTCCGAGGCATCAGCATCTGAAGCCAATATTCCACACTCCATAGCAATAGCCCTAGCAGTTTGGACGTTGTCACCAGTAACCATACGGACCTGAACATAAACAAACATCATGCAGCGTTATTGACAAGATAATCTGTGCAATGGCCCTTTTTAATAAATCGAACAAAAGAAGTACCTTGACACCAGCATTCTGACACAACTGAACTGAATCTCTGACTCCTGGTCTACATGGATCCTGTGCACATTTTTTTAAAAAAATTGATAAGAATTATGTTGTTCTGAAATTAAACCAAAATGATGTAAATATTTGACTAATCTAAAGATAAAAGTAAAAATGAACATAAAGTAACCAAATTAATCCACCTTAATGCCTACTATAGCTAGTAAAATAAGGTCGTCCTCTGGGAGGACCCAGTTTTCGAGTTCTTCGCCTGTTGGGACCAATTCAGGCTCAAAGGTTCTAAAGGCCAGTGCCACACATCGTAAGGTTCTTCCAGCCATCTCTTCGATGCCATTTTTAAAATACTGTGCCTGGAAACATCAAAGTAATTGCATTGGCAGTGTCATGAGAACACAAGGTTGAATTGAAGAACCATAACATAAATTGACTTTTTCACAAACCTTGTCTTCAGTCATTGGTGCGACATTACCATCCTCATCAATGTAGCTTCTGCAACATGCAAGGACAATTTCAGAAGCTCCCTTCCAGTGAATACGAACTTGACCATCAGCCTGAAAAGTAATACAGGAAACAGAAAAGGTCAAGATGGGATCAACAAATGATTTTATTCCGCACAAACTCAAGAGAATTCCCCCCCCCCCCAGAAAAAAAAAACACTCATAGTAAACTATATTTGAGCCAGATAGGTTACCGTTTTTAGAGCAACACCACCACGTTTCTTCTCAGAGCTGAACGGAAAAGCATGAAGAATAGAAGATTGCGACCTGGCTGTCTCAAAATTCATACCCAGCTGAAAGAGAGAGAAATACAAACAACTATTCAGCTCATAAGTAAAAAACTGTGCTCGAACTAGAAAAAAACAAAGCTAAAAACTAAACCTTGACTCCCCAGCCAAGAATGGCCTTTTCCGTTGGTGAACCAGAGAACTCTAAATCACCACCGCCCTGTCAGCAAATAAAACCCCATGAGTTCTGCTTCTTTAGGAAGAATCAAAGGTAAGGAAATTACCAAAACTGCTTACCTCTGGGACGTAAATACTACCAGTTGTGTTTTGAACTATTCCTTCAACGCATAACGAAGTGATAGTTTCTGGCAATTGTTGAGTATCTGTTTTCTTGCCCCCAGCATATGACTCAACCACTGTCATCTAGTTTTTTAGAAAAAGATAAACATTTAGTAACAAAACAATTTATTCGAGTCTGTTACTCTAATATAGAGCCTGAACTCAACAAAGATTTGTACACACAAAACTCACCTGATTCAGAGTTAGTGTTCCAGTTTTATCGCTGCAAATAGTGGTTGCAGAGCCCATTGTCTCGCAAGCAGATAGTCTTCGCACCTGCACATCAACTTTTTGTCAATGCTATCTAATAGAACTGCATAAAGGATCATATATTGTTCATTCCCATCACATAAAAAAGATAGAGAGCAGGTAAAATAATCATACCAAAGCTTTATCTGCCATCATTTTCCTCATTGAATAGGCAAGGCTGAAACGAAACAACATAGTAGAAAAGCAAAGATAAAGCAACAAGAAGTGGACCCTCTTAACTAGGAAATAAGCACAAAAAATAAATAAAATGGAAACAAAACTTTCTGATGTAGCCAAGATAGAAATAAGTGCATACGTTAAAGTAACAGCTAATGGAAGACCCTCGGGCACTGCCACAACAACAATGGTAACCTGCAGCAAAAGAAGATAATTAGTATCTCCAAAGATTTATGATTCCGTCACCCTATTAAGTTAAGATGGATAACTAGGAAACATACCGCTACGGTAACAACTTTGATCACATCATCAACTACATGACCAATTTTTGTCTTCCCTTTAACAAATTGAGGACCTCCATTTACGTCTTCAGTGTGGCCAGTGAAATATCTATGAAACCAATAACAAAATACAAAGATGTTCTCATTCAGTGATGACGATATGGTGAGTTTCAGAGTTAAATAACCAGCTAAAATAGCACCCTTACCGAACTAGGAGGATCACTAGGACACAAGCAGCCACAAATAATCCAATGGAACCAATAAAAGTAGCTACCCCATTTAAGCGCACCTGGTTCAAAAAAGTCAAATATCAGCTCGAACTATAAAAACCTATAAAACTCGATCAACATCGATCTAAGAAATCTACCTGCAAGGGAGTTTCTTCGCCATTGTCTTCAGAAATACTGGCCATCAGTAACCCCCATTCAGTGTTGACTCCAACACCAGTAACCTTACATAAAGAAAAGAGTATACATATCAGTTCTCTATACCTATTTCCTATTAGAGATATCTTGCAATGGAACAAGGAAAACTAGGGAGAAATCCTACCAGCATAACACCGTTTCCATCTGCCACTTTACAGCCAGACATTAGGAATGGATCTTTGTTAGCGTCCTTGTTAACCTAGCAAGAAAAGGCAAAGTCAATATTAAGAGTTATACCAAAAAGATACGAGAAAAATGAACAACTTCATTATGCAAGAAACATAGACCCACAATTTTGCTCTCTCCAGTCATGCTAGACTCGTCAAGGGCAAGAGAGTGACCAGCTATTAGCACTCCATCTGCAGGAACCTAGAGATAATTTTAACTTCAGTTAGACTGATATGGACGAAAACACAAAATTTAAAAGGAGAAAGAATAAATCACTCACCTGATTGCCAATGTTGAGGGGAATCACATCACCAACCACGAGGTCATAGATTGAAACTTCCACTCGCCTTCCACCTCTTATCACCTGTGCAGCAATCAACAGAAATGTTACAAGGAAACAAGAAAAGATAGTATATGAAAATATTACATTAGTGTAAATTCATACCTCGAGATGTATGTTTCTCTTTTCATCATTCAGGTTCTGAAACTGGAGCGACTGTTTGTAGTCACTTACAGCTGCAGAGGAAGAGAAGAACACATCAGAAAACCCACTACACCTAGTTATCTTAAAGACTTCACTGAAACAGGTTGGGATTACCTGTCACAACAATCACAAGAATCACTGCAAATGCAATGCTTCCTCCATCGTACCATCCTTCTTTGATACCCTGTCAAGATAGTTATATCCAAAATAAACAAGATTCCGTAAGCCAACGGTGAACATTACACTTTTGAAAGAGGGAAGAGCAGAACTTGATTAATTAATATAATCAACAAACCTCAGTTTTTATCCCAAGTGCTAAAGAAGCTACTGCAGCCACCATCAAGATGATCAAAGTGAGATCATGGCAAGCATCCCAAAGAAACCTCTGCGATGAGAAAACAAGAAACCAACCGGCTTTATGAGAAACAGAGCAGTGGGAAACCTAACTTCAAGCCACAGAGAACACGCATTCATACCAGAAAGCCTTTCCCTTTCTTGCGAGGATAGGTGTTTGAGCCATAAGTGTTCTTGCGGTTAAGCAAGTCTTCATCATCTCCGCTGATACCTTTCTCAATATTTGTCTTGAGCAAGTCTGCCAATCCTTGAGGCTGATGCAATCCCCCAGCAACAACAAATTAGTGCAAAATTGCAAACCAAGAAAATATAAAGGTACAGAGAAGCAGACACGAGAACTTACCCCTCCATATTGCTGCAGAGAAGCAACGTTGTGATCCTTTGACATTAAAACAAGCTGTTCAGGCCCGATTCCAAAGTCACCAGCTGGAGTTGCCGAAGCTACTGGCTTATCACCTCCTGAAGTGAAAGAAGACGACACCAGTTAGGGAATATAAAAGCCTTCGATGCAGAGTATGCACAAGTACAAACGCATTACCTTGCTCACGCCCCATATCGATGAAACGATTTGCAGCCTAAACACAGAAAATAAAAAGAGCATTCATTAATCAGTAAAAAAGAAAATGAATTATCACACAAAGACCATGATTCAACAATAAACTAACCAACAGAGCATGAGCGTGACTTTTGATCTTCTTCCTCATCTCTTGAGCTTCCTGCTCCTTCTTCAAATCCAAGGTGTAACGGAATCTCCGTGAGGCATTTAGCACCAGCGCCGCTTTCTGCAAAAAAAAAAAAAAAAAAAAAAAAAAAAAATCACAGTTCATTTTCTGGCACACACATAAAGAACAATCCATGGAAGAAACATATAATAACATGAACACAATAAAAATAAAAAGCATGAGGTCTAGGTCTAGGTCTTACTCTCCACTGTTGGAGTCGCTCAACGGAAGCATTCTTCGAGGGGATGAAGAACGTGTCGCTATCGGAGTCGGCGTTTTCAATCATGCCGGACTCCAAATCGCCTCCGCGGGGTCTTCCCGGCGACGGCTTGAAGGGACTCGTCATCGTATTCGCAGGAGAGAAATCGCCAGAAAAATTGTAATCCACTCTCAATCCCTAAATCACACAAAAAAAAAGTAAGTTCGCTGTGTAAAGGTTGCTTCCGCTTTCGTCAACCACGTGAAAGCGCAAGCACGAAAATAAGCAAAGGAAACAAAAAAGAGTTAAATATCTCTTCGAAACTCTCCGAGAAAATTTAGGAAAAATACTGCGAATCTCGATTTTCCGAGAATCATTAAAAAAAAATCTGCGATGAAACGAACCGTTGTTATCTCGGATTGCTTCGAAATCTCAGTGACTATAGCCTTGGTTCATGAAAAATCGAGTATATAAAGAAAAAATTCGCGGTCACTCAAGTAGTCAACAAAAATTCAAAAGCAAGACTAAAGGAGAAGAAGAAGAAGAAAGCGAAATCAAAGTTCCAAACAAAAAAAATATTAATACAATTAATTAGTAAGATATTTTACTTAATTAGTCAGAATCCGAACTCGTTTGTCAAGTAAGGTTATAATTTATAAACAAATATCGAATTCACTTATACATTGAGAGAAAACCTTACGGTTTCCTTCGGCGGAAAACGTTACCTAAACTTTCTCGGGTAGAGAGAAAAGAATCGATTGAATAGAACAGTAAGTAGTAGTACCGACGAGAGAGAGAGAAATAGGGTTAATGAGAGTTTATTATAAGAGGGCTTTTTGGGTACTTTACTTTTTCTTGGCCATTACGCAACGTGTCACGCGTTTATATAAATGCTTGTGGTGGTCTAAATATTCCTATTAACCTCCTTATTCTTCCTTTAATTCTTTAATTAAACTCGAATCTATCTAATGTCAAAAGAAACTACTAAAAGGTAAAAGCTAATTAAAATTTTGAACCTATCTGATTGGAGATAAGTCTAACCAAACCAGAAATCCTCAAAAAGAAAGTGTATACCTATCTAAATAGAAGATAAGTCTAACAAACCATAAATCCTCAAAAGAAAAAGTAATACACAATTGAGGAAAATATATATTCATAATCAATGTAAAACATGTGTTCCTTTTAAAAGCATTTCTAATGTATATTCTTATAATTTAAAAAAAAAATAGAAATCTATATTATTGCGGGGGATTTATTCTAATGCCTATATCTCTATTTTTAAGAGGAAATATAGTAATGAAAATAGTATTTTTATATATTTTTCCCTAAAGATATACATCGATGGATGAAGATAGTCTGAGTTAGTTAGGAAACTTTATGAACAAATTGTAGAATACTAGAATGTGCCAAATAACAATATTTTGTGTGTAACAAAAAGGAAAAAAAAAAACTAAATGTGGAGTGTTGTCGTGATGAGTCTAAACGACATCGAATTCATTTGGGCTCTTAATGATCTATTGGTGTTTGGGTCTTACTTCTGTTGGCCCAAGTTAACTGACGAAATCAGTTTAATTGAAACGCTACGTTTTGAGGTTGTTACATTCGGGTCCCACAGTCCATTACAGGTTTATCTTCTTCATAAGCGAGAAGGAAACAAAGTTTGAGCAGAGCTCGAGAAAAACAGAGAGAGACGAAAGGGAGAAGATTATCGTGCAGAGGAAAGAGAAAGTTGTCGTCAAGATAGAGAGATCCTGGAGTGATCACAGCTCTTGAGATCGCCGTTCTTTCTCCTGTTCACGGTTGCGGATCCTCGTCTTCGGAGGATTCAGAGGCTGGTAGTGAGTCGTCTTCATTGCAATCGTTGCAGTAATCTTCTTCGGTATACGTTTGTATAAGTTCTTGTAGTACCTGCAAAGAACAAACTGATATCAGGTGAGATATCACCACTATCGTATCGCATTGATCTAGTGGAAAGCATGAGAGTTTAGTTCTCTCCCCAGTCAGTAGGAAACGAAGACTGGGTAAACAAATCTTGTGTGTTCATCGCTTGACTTAAATCGAATCAAATCTAATCGGACTAGCTAGAGAACCTAATTTAATTGATCAGAAAGTGAATCTTGGTTCTTAACAAGTGGTATCAGAGCCAGGTTATTCGGCTCTGAGATTCTGGATCTGATCTGTGGCGTTCTTGTTGCTGGCTGTGTGATTCTGTGATTGTTGATATCCGGTGTTGGTGTCAAGATGAATTCTACTCACATGAAGATCGAGATGGAGAAGTTTGATGGTTCCGGAGATTTTGGAATGTGGAAGTTCAAGATGCTTATGCAACTTGAGTTACAAGGTCTTGGTAACGTTCTTAATGAAGAAGTTATCAAGAGTACTAAGGAGGAAGAGGAGTCAAGCTCTAATTTTGAGGTTGAAGCTAATAAGGATCCGTTATCCAAAGAGAAGGATACACGCGCGAGGAACTTGATTTGTGCAAGCTTGACTAACATTGTGTTACGCAAAGTCATGGAAGAAACAACAGCTATAGGAGTTTGGAGAGCTCTTGAAGGAGATTATCAAACAAAGACTCTACCTAACCGGATTTACTTGAAGCAAAGTTTTTCTAGCTATAAGATGGTGGAGAGCAAAAGTATTGAGGAAAATCTCGATATATTCCTAAAGCTGATCGATGACCTTGCAAGTCTAAACATTCAAGTTTCAGATGAAAATCAAGCTATTCAGATTCTTACGAGTCTTCCTCCACAATATGACTCTCTTTTTCATACACTGAAGTACGGTAATGGCAAGGAAACATTGACTGTTAAGGAAGTAACAACGTCAGCGTATGCCAATGAAGCAGAGTTAAAGGAAAAATGTTTGACTGGGAAGTCAAGATCAAATGCAGAAGGTCTAGTTGTGACTAGGGGAAGAAATGATAAGCGTGGAGGTGGAGGTTATGGAAAAGGTAGATCAAATAGTAGAAATCACAGATCTAAGTCAAGACCAAAAACTCAATCTAAACCTAAAGAATGCTGGAGTTGTGGTAAAGAAGGACACTTCAAGCGTGACTGTCCAAATAGAAAAGACAAAAACTATGAGACGGCTAATGTTGCTCATGAGAAGGAACGTCCTATGATTCTTACAGCAAGTGTTCATGAAACTAGAGATGAGTGGGTTCATGACTTTGGATGCTCTTTTCACATAACTCCAAATTAAATAAACACGTTCTGTTTGATCTTGAGGAGATTGAAGGAGGAAAGGTTCTTATGGGAAATAATACTACCAGTGAGGTGAAAGGCATATGAAAGCTCAAGATTGTCAATCCGGATCACTCAACTGTGATTCTAACGGATGTGAGATACATGCCTACCATGGGAAGGAACCTAATTTCTTATGGTCAACTGGAGAAACATGGTTGCACTTATGCAGGAAGTGATTACAAGGTTACCTTCTATAAAAAGGGAAAAGAAGTTTTATATGGTGCTTAGAAGGAGGGATTGTATTATCTTCAAGGAGTGGTTGCAAATGCTAAGGCTTCAGTTGCCAGAGCAGAAGTGGATATGACACATATTTGGCATTCAAGGTTGGGTCATATGAGCTTGAAAAAATATGAATTTGTTGGTTAAAAAGGGTTATCTGGATTCTAAGGAGGTGCACACGTTGAGTTTCTGTGAAGAGTGCGTTCTAGGGAAAGCTCATCGTCAACCATTTCCGCTGTCAAAACAAAACTCAGAGGCTATTCTAAACTACATTCTTTAGGGTTCTCCTGCAAACGAAGAGAGTTTATTTGGGTGTAGATACTTCTTAATTATGATTGATGACTATTCTAAGAAGATCTGGATAAGGTTCTTGAGAACTAAAGATGAAGTATATGTGAACATGGTTGAGTGGAAAGCTCTAGTTGAAAATCAAACAAGCAAGAATATCAAGTGTCTTCGGACAGATAATGGTTTGGAGTTCTGCAATATTTTGATGGATAAGATGTGTAAAGATTCAGGTATTAAGCGCCACAAGACGTGTGCGTATACTCCCCAACAAAACGGTGTTGCGGAAAGGATGAATCGTACTATTGCAGATAAAATAAAATGCATGCTTGCTGAGTCTGGGTTGGAGAAAAAGTTTTGGGCAGAAGCTGCATCTACAGCTGTATATCTGATCAACAGAACTCCAAGTGCTGCAATCGAGTTTAAGATTCCAGAGGAGGTGTGGTCAGGGTCTAAGGTGGAGTATGGTCATTTGAGAAGGTTTGGCTGTGTGGCGTATGTTCATACATTTCAAGACAAAATGAGTCCTAGAGCTGTGAAAGGAATTTTCATGGGTTATCCGCAAGGCACTAAGGGTTATCGTGTGTGGCTTCCAGAGACATGAAAATCAACAATCAGCAGAAATATTGTATTTGACGAAGAAAAGCTCTATTGGAAATCAAAGGAAGAAAAGCTGGATGGTAAAAAGAAAGTTACTTTCAGTCCAAATCTAATTCGTGGACCTTCAAGTACTAGTGAAGGTGGAGTTTCTTCTTCAATCGTCAACTCAAGTAGTGATTCTGAGTCTGAGACTGAAACAGAAATAGAAAGTCAAGAAGGTTCTTCTTCTACTGAGAATCTTGACGATTATCTACTTGCTCGTGACAGAGTTAGAAGAGTTTCTAAGCTTCCTGCAATCTATGAAAGTGGAGAATTTGTTGTCTATGCATTAAGTTGTGCAAGAGATGTTGATATTGCCGAGCCTAAGACTTATGCAGAAGCAAAGATGAGTAAAGATTGGGATAAATGGAATGCTTCCATGGGTGAAAAAAAATCTTCTCTGGATAAAAATGAAACATGGGATATTGTTGATCGTCCTAAGAGACAGAGAGTTATTGGTTCTAAGTGGATCTACAAATACAAAGAGGGTATTCCAGGGGTTGTTAACTTTGACACGGAAATGGAGCAAATGGATGTGAAGACAACTTTTCTTCATGGGAATCTGGATGAGACTATCTACATGGAACAACCTGAAGGCTATATCAAGAAAGGTGATGAGGGAAAGGTTTGCTTACTAAAGAAATCCTTGTACGGATTAAAGCAGTCACCTCGTCAGTGGAATTTGAGATTCAATACTTTCATCAAGGAAAAGGGTTTCACTCGTTGCGTAAAAGATCCTTGTGTTTACTGGAAAGGAAAAGGAGCTGTTGAGAGTGTGTATCTTCTTCTATACGTGGATGACATGCTTATTGCCGCCAAAGACAAGAAGAAGATATTGGAATTAAAGGCTCTACTTAAGAAGGAGTTTGAGATGAAAGATTTGGGACCAGCTACTCGGATTCTTGGGATGGATATAACCAGAGACAGAGAAAAGGGATTTCTAAAGCTATCGCAAGAAAGATATGTTAAACAGGTTCTTAAGACTTTTGGCATGGAGAATTGTAAACCAGTGGGAACACCGGTTGGAGCTCAATTCAAGCTTAAAAGTTTAACTCCAGAAGAGTGGGAAAAGCAAAAGCCTCTAATGGATACTACTCCTTATGCTAGTGCAGTTGGGAGTTTGATGTATGCTATGATTGGGACAAGACCAGATTTGGGTTTTGTTGTTGGTCTTGTCAGCAGGTTTATGTCTAAACCGAGCCAAGAGCATTGGGAAGTTGTTAAGTGGGTTATGCGATATCTTCAGGGAGCTTCAGATTTGTGTCTACATTTCTCTAAGAATGATCAATTTGAGGTGGAGGGTTTCAGTGATTCTAACTACTCAACTGATCGCGATAAAATCAGATCAGGGACTGGTTATGTGTTTCAAGTTGGTGGAAACATGGTTAGTTGGAGGTCTTGTCTGCAGCATATTGTAGCTTTATCTACAACAGAGGCTGAGTACATGGCCTTATCAGAAGCTACTAAAGAAGGGTTATGGCTGAGGGAATTTTGTGGTGAATTGGGATTTGAATCTAAGTTCTTCAGACTTCATTGTGATTCACAAAGTGTTATATGTCTAACTAAAAATGCAGTGCATCATGATAGGACTAAGCATATTGCTAACAAGATTCATTTCATTAGAGATATTGTGGACTACGGCCTAGTCAAGATTCACAAGATTCATACTACTCTAAACCCGACAGATATGTTGACTAAAGGATTAACTGCTCACGCATTCGAGAAGTGTCTCGTAACGCTTGGGGTCATCGCCTGATCGTGCTAAGAGGTACTCCGAGATGGTTCTGTTGTTTGATCGTCTCGTCAGAAGGAGTAGATACAAAGACTAGAGCAAATTGGTTAGTGTTTTGTTCTTGGAAAAACAACATGAAGCTAACAGAATAAAAGAGGGTTCTTCAGAGACTTAAGCTGGTGTTACTGGGTTTTCTCCGAAGAGGTTCAAGTGCTGGTTATCTGAAAAAGGTTTCTCATCAGGTTCTGGTTATTCTTTGTCAGAGCTGTATGTTGAGGAAGAGTTACTTACAGATTTCAAGTGCTGAAGGTTAAGGCTGTTCATCTTTTGTGGTGATGTTCGTTGGATCGGCTGGATTTTCTGGTTTTGGATTTTGAGGCTCCTGAGGTGTTTCTGGTATCTGGAAATCTTCTAGAAGGTCTAAAGTTGGAGACTTTGTGTTTTCAATGGAGTAGATGAGGAGCTCTGGGCTTCTGATGATCGGTGGATCGGGACTTCGTTCAAGGTTAATTAGAGGAGGGTTGGTTTCATCGTTCAAGCCTGAGTGGCCTTGTGATCCGGTGTGACTGTGTGGTGGTGATTCCGTCATGATCTCGGAGTTCTCTCGGGTTAGGGGAGTTTGAGGAGGCTAGGGTTTCTTTCAGATTCAAAGACGACAATGGTGGAGATTTGTGGAGTGTTGTCGTGATGAGTCTAAACGACGTCAAATTCATTTGGGCTCTTAATGATCTATTGGTGTTTGGGCCTTACTTGTGTTGGCCCAAGTTAACAGACGAAATCAGTTTAATTGAAACGCTACGTTTTAAGGTTGTTACATTCGGGTCCCACAGTCCGTTACAGGTTCATCTTCTTCATAAGCTAGAAGGAAACAGAGTTTGAGCAGAGCTCGAGAAAAACAGAGAGAGACGAAAGGGAGAAGATTATCGTGTAGAGGAAGGAGAAAGTTGTCGTCAAGATAGAGAGATCCTGGAGTGATCACAGCTCTTGAGATCGTCGTTCTTTCTCCCGTTCACGGTTGCGGATCCTCATCTTCGGAGGATTCAGAGGCTGACAGTGAGTCGTCTTCATCGCAATCGCTGCAGTAATCTTCTCCGGTATACGTCTTGTATAAGTTCTTGTAGTACCTGCAAAGAACAAACTGATATCAGGTGAGATATCACCACTATTGTATCGCATTGATCTAGTGGAAAGCATGAGAGTTTAGTTCTCTCCCCAGTCGGTAAGAAACGAAGACTGGGTAAATAAATCTTGTGTGTTCATCGCTTTACTTAAATCGAATCAAATTTTATGGGATTAGCTAGAGAACCTAATTCAATTGATCGGAAAGTGAATCTCGGTTCTTAACACTAAATACTAACTAACCATCAACGTATCACTCTAGTCAAGATATGTTTTTTTTTACTTCTATTTTTTTTCAGTTTACATTCACATATCTGTTTATTCTGTAGATATTAAACTGAAACCGAAATTTACATAAATATCATACAACGCGTTCAAAATATATAACTAGTTACGTAGTCAGTCGATACGAGCACCGGTAGAAAACGACAAAGAGAAAACAGTAATGGGAAAGTTATCTCTTGACTTCTTTAGCAGCTAGTACTAAACGTTAATGGGTTTTACACTAGACCAACGATCTTATCTTAAAACATGAAATCAAGCTTAGTTTAACCAATCGGAGCTTGGTATTTGTTTTGTAACGAGTTTAATACTAGAAACTAAGTATAACTAGGATCTCTTTTGTCGTGATGCACCGACCCTTGAGTTTACAACGGAACATTTCGAATAATCCAGGTTCGAGTCTCAAGATTAATGACACGATCGAAAAAATAAACTGATTTAATTAATATGACAGAGGCTTATTTGGTTGTCTTCATTTTTTTTGTCCGAGTATGCGACAAAGGATAAATTGTGTTTCACAAAACGCAGAAACACCAAAAATTCAAATACTGTTTGTATATCTGAGGCGTTAACAAGAAGCGTTTCGCATTGCCATGCCACGTATGTGGAATCATTTCTCTCAAAACATAAATTACTAACCTAATTGTTTTTTATTCTTAAGGGATTGTCCTTTTGATTAAATAACCATATATACCAAGATCTAACAAGATCACTTTTTTTAATACGCGTAGAGAGTTCTGTAAAGCTCCAAGACCACTAGGAGCACCTGTAAAGTGTAGATTAGATTTGTGATGGAATGTTTCGTATTTTTTTAAACAATTACTCGACATTATTGGTTAACAAACCATAATAATTGAAGTATGTATACAAACAAAATAACAAAACTATAGAATAAAAGAAGCTAAGACAGGCGAGAAAACTCTGAAGAAGGAAAACAAAACACAAAGTCAGGGATTCTAGTGCTGCACTGCCGCGTGACTGACAGCAAGGTTACTTTGTAACGACTATAAGCATTTTTAAAAAAAACTTTCTGACGTGTGAAACTCTTATGTCTTATTGATAACGTGTCCATTGCAAGAAACACGGTTTCTTGCGTGTCAGTTGGCTAGACGACTAACAATAATGACTAAGAATAGAGAGTACTATTCATATCTTCTGGTGGTCGACCACATTTTGCGCTGTGTAGAGTGTAGACCATGCAATGCAAGCAGTCTAAATAAACCTACAAATGTTGACCCCCAAAAATACAAAGGCATAGAGCTGATTACATTATAAGACACATTTTGTCTTTCTCTTGCACCATAAGACACATTGCACATGTTAGACACTTTCGCTCAACTTTTCCTTTGTCTTTATGCATGAGAAAGACAATACTGACCTCCTTCCTTGCTAGCGAGCAGATGTGTGTTGGATTAGCAAATCGGTTCGGTTTATAATGTTTGGTTCATTTGTTTGGTTCATTTGTTTGGTTTTCGAGATTTACTTTATAAGTTTATGGATTGTTGTGTCCTTGTCTTAACCGTCGGATATGGATCTACATTTTAAAATCAAAGGCCAGAAGTAGAGAACTTGAGGATAACCTTCGTACACAAAATCTTCTTACATATATATCGTCCACAAAATCTTTTGCACCTATTCTATCCAAAAGCATTTCTCAAATCTAATTTATCCACAAAATATTCAGGAAAAAAGATAGAATATGGCTAGTGCATCGTTAACATATTACAAATCCTAAAGAAAGTA